>BQNB010003213.1:40840-116829 GCA_026074375.1 Tanacetum coccineum
TTTCTAGTTATAAAAGGTTTTAGAAATATGCAAGTTTGGTCCCTGGAGTTTATTGAAAAGGGAATGGGTTAGGATTGGGCTTTTGGTATCCGGGTATGGTTTTTAAGACTTTTTAAGGCCCATTAAGGTTTCCTGGGCCCAATAAGGGGTGAGGGGTTATTTTTGGACTTTTGTGAAACTTGGAGGGTGAAAATGGAATGTTTTTGGGTTTTGTTTTTATTGGTTGACTTTTTGTTGGATTTGACTGCGGGTTTGACTTTTCTGGCTTCGGCTTTGATTCTTTGGCTTCTTTTTGATTATCGTGTCCGTGCTTGATCGTTTTTGACTGTTTTCTTGTGATTTTTGATATATTCGTACCTGCACACACAGAACAAAATTACAAGTATATTTTTGCCATTTTTGGTCTGTTTTGGGTTTAATTGGGTTATTTTAGGTATTAACGGATATGTGTATTTTACACTTATCAAGTTAGTGCTACTGGTATAAAAGTTAATGCTGCTGGTTACAACTGCTGAAAGATTACAACCGCTAGAAGAGTTTCTACTGTCAGAAGGATAAAGACAAGAGAAAGGATTAAGATGAAGATTGTTTATCAAGATTACTTACGGGATAAGTATGAGATATTTTTGTAAAAGATAAGTTATTTGTTTAGAAGATCATGATAACTTAGGAAATTATTGTAAGCCTGTTAGGACTCCTTGGTGTATAAAAGGAGGTCCTGGGGTATAGAGTTTGACATACAAAAAATCGTATCAAATCATATCAAAGTTCATAGTGTTATTCGTAGCTTCAAGGTTTTGTAAACCCTAACACTATTAAGAGTGTTCGTTTTATATTGAGGCTGAAAGTTTGGTAAACTATTTTGTTATTGATCTTGTTCATTACTGTTTCATTAAGATTCTTCTTAGTATCATTGACTAGATTCCACATAGTCTTTGATATTTATAATCAAAGTTTCTGTCATAGTTATTTTGGATTTATTCAATACAACTTAAGCTTATACAAGCTAAGCAAGATCTATTCTATTGGTATCAACAAGTGGTATTAGAGCTTGTAAGAAGCTTTGAATAAGAAGAAACTCTACTACACACAAGATCTACTTTCTTAAGAGGCTATGGATTCTCAAACTACTCAAACCATCAAGCTACCCATACTCTAACCTGGTGAGTATTATATATGGAAGATGAGGATGGAGCAGTACCTACAGTGCATTGATTACACTCTATGGGGAATCTTAGAAAATGGTAATGCACCTATAGTAACAAAACTTGTTGATGGTAAGGAGAATGCTATCCCCTAAACTGCAGAGGAGAAGTTAGCAAGGAAGAATGAGTTAAAGGCAAGAGGTACATTGTTGATGGCTCTTCCAAATGAACATCAACTAAAGTTTAATACCTACAAATGTGCCAAGACTCTGATGGAAGCTATAGAGAAAAGGTTTGGAGGTAATAAGGAGTCAAAGAAAACTCAGAAGACACTTCTAAAGCAACAGTATGAGAATTTCAATGGATCAAGCTCTGAAGGACTTGATCAAACCTATGATAGGCTACAAAAGCTTATCAGTCAGCTAGAGATTCTGGGTGAAACTATTTCTCAAGAAGATATGAATCTGAAGTTTTTAAGAAGTCTCCCATCAGAATGGAAGACTCATACCTTGATCTGGAGGAACAAACCTGATTTAGACACCTTGAGCATGGATGACCTATACAACAATCTGAAGATTTATGAAACTAAAGTTAAAGGGTCATCAATCTCAAACCAAAATTCACAAAATGTGGCTTTTGTGTCGTCCAATAACTCTGGCAGTTCCAATCAAGCTTATGGTTCTAACTCTGCCAATACTGATAGTATGAGTGATGTTGTGATCTATTCTTTCTTTGCAAACCAATCTAACAGTCCACAATTAAATGATGAGGACTTACAACAGATTGATGCTGATGACTTGGAAGAGATGGATATTAGGTGGCACGATGGCTATGTTGACCATGAGAGCCAGAAGATTCCTAAATAAGACTGGAAGGAAGATTAATGACAATGGTTCTGAGACCATAGGGTTTAACAAATCAAAGGTGGAATGCTATAACTGTCATAAAAAGGTCATTTTATAAGGGAGTGAATGGCTCCAAGGGAGAACAGAAATAGAGAACCTGTAAGGAGGAATGTGACAGTGGAAACAACAGAGACAAAAGCTTGGTGGCTCAAAATGGACTTGGGTATAAATGGAGTGACCAGCTGAAAGAAGACTAATAAACTTTGCACTTATGGACATACTATATCTTTAGGCTCTTCAAGTTTCTTCAAGCTATATTTGAGGTATCTTAATTGTTCCAATGCTGTTTAAAATCTTACATGATATCTCTAATGAAATTATGTAATCCTGACGAAGATTTTAATAAGTTTTAATTAAATATAGGTGCTTATAAAGCAGGTCTAGAATCTGTAGAGACTAGACTAGATGTGTATAAAAAGAATGAGATTGTTTTTGAAGAGGACATAAAGATTTTAAAACTTGTATTAGTGAGAGATAATGCACTAAAAGAGCTTAGAAATAAATTAAAAATAACTGAAAAGAAAGAGTTGATTTAAAACTTCACCTTTAGAAAAGTTTGGAAATTCATCTAAAAAATGTAAGCAAATGTTAGGATTCAAGTAGTGATAAGTATCAAGACTTGTGTGGAGGTTTTGTATGTCAAGTGGGTTGATGGTCAAGTGGTTGATAGTCTGGAGAATGATAGGTACAAAACAAGTGAAGGGTATCATGATGTTCCCCCTTCCTATACTGGGAACTTCATGCCCCCTAAATATGATTTGGTACTTGCTGATGAGGAAGAATATGTTTTTAATGAGTCAGTAACAAGTATACCTGATGTTACAACAAGTGAAGCTAAGACTAGTGTGTCAAAACCTAGTCTGTTGGTGAACCACTTATTGAAGACTAGATATTTGATAGTAAGGATGAGAATGAGACTGAGTTTAAGTCTAAACAGAGAAAACCTAGTTTTACCAAAATAGAATTTGTTAAATCTAATAAGCATATGAAAACACCTAGGGAGTCTGTTAAGAAGGTAGAGAACAAAAAGCAAGCTAAATACCATAGGAAAAATAGTCAAAGTCCTAGAGGTAACCAGAGAAACTGGAATAATTTGATGACTCATAAATTAGGAAGTAATTTTGAGTTTAAAAATAAAGCTTGTTATGAATGTGGCAGTTTTAATCATTTGATCAAAGATTGTAATTTCTATGAAAAGAAAATGGTAGAGAAAACTATATGGAACAATGCTAGAAGGGTAAATCACCAAAATTCTCAAAGAATGACTCACCCTCATCCAAAAGAAATTTTGTTCCAAAAGCAGTCTTAATGAAATCTGGCATTAAAACACTTAATACTGCTGGGAAACTTTTCAAAAGCAGCAGTATCAGTATTAATAATGCCAGACAATTATAATGCCTATCCAGTCCAACACATGAATAATGCAAGGACAGCATCAAATATTAGAAGGCCCTTTAACAAGTCTACAACAAATAAGAACAGCAATTTAAAAGAAAAAGTTAATACTTGTAGGAAACTGTTACTATGTTGGGCAAAGCAGTAGTAAGTGATTACACTAAGGAAATATGGCCTAATGTTGTTAAGGAATCTGCATGTTGCGGTTAGGACAAATCAAAAGGTTTTAGACCACAGGTCTCACTGACTACAAATGGTGCATTCATTGAATTTTAAAAGATGTTGACTATGTTGATGCACAAGCAGATCAAGTCTGTTAATGGCTTGGTCCCCAAGAGAGCCTAGATTCTCTTACTTTTTTGGTGACAGGGCAATCACAGACTAGAATGCAGGAACAAAGGGAGTAATTGACAGTGGATGCTCTAGGCACATGACTAAAAACAAGTCCTACCTCTCAGATTATGAAGAAATTTATGGTGGATGTAAGCTCAATTAGCCAACCATTACAAATGTTGCATATGGATTTGTTTGGGCCAACATTTGTAGTAATGAAAAAGATGTACTGCCTAGTTGTCACAGATGACTATAGTAGGTTTAGTTGAGTTTTCTTCTTAGCCACTAAGGATGAAACTAGTGAAATCCTTAAAATATTTATTACAGTCCTAGAAAATCTAATAGACCTTAAGGTGAAAGTGATCAGATGTGACAATGGGACTGAATTCAAGAATAAGGTCATGAATCAGTTCTGTGAAATGAAGGGTATTAAGAGGGAATTTAGTATTGCTAGGACTCCACAACAAAGTGAAGTAGCAAAAAGAAAAAGTAAGACACTAATAGAAGCTGCTAGGACTATGCTAGCTGATTCAAAATTGCCAACAACTTTTTAGTCTGAAGCAGTTAATACTGCTTGTTATGTTCAAAATAGGGTGTTAGTTATCAAGCCTCACAACAACACCCCTTATGAACTTTTTTTAGGTAGAAGCCTGCCTTAAGCTTTATGAGACCATTTGGGTGTCCTGTTACTATTCTTAATACATTAGATAACCAAGGTAAGTTTGATGGAAAGGCTGATGAAGGGTTCTTTGTAGGATACTCTACCAATAGCAAAGCATTCAGGATATTCAACAGTAGAACTAGGATAGTAGAAGAGAACCTGCATGTCATGTTTAGTGAAGAAACACCTAATATTGCAGGAAATGGACCTAATTAGCTTTTTGATATAGATGCTCTAACAATATCTATGAATTATAAGCTAGTTGTTGCAGGGAATCAAACTAAGTATGCAGGATACCAAAGAAAAATTTGTTGCGAGTCAAGCTGGAGAGATAATACTTGTCATGAGTATATACTGCTTACCATTGTTGACATTTGATCCTCTCTCTCTAAAGGTTAAGATTCTACTGTGCCTGGATTTCATATCCATAGGGAGGAGGAAAGATGGATTTTAACATCAGAGAATAAGATAGTTGAGGTGCCATATATAGAGACCAAAAGCTTATCAAGGCAGGACGGCAAATGTCAACAGCAAACTAACAACATTAATAATTGTTTGTCCAAATGTTAATGCTGCCTGAATAGAAAATAATGTTGTTGATGAGAAATATAGTCTATGGATGTATTGATGATCTAAGTATGCCTAATTTGGAAGAGATTGTCTATTCTGATGATGATGATGAAGTTGGTGCAGAGGCTGACATGAACAATTTAGATACAATTGTGCCTGTCAGTCCTATTCTAATAAAAAGAGTTCACAAGGATACATTCTCTGAAAAATCATTTAGAGATATTTGCAAGAGACGAAATGAACTCATAAATGTTAGGATCAACTTCAAAAGGTGGAATGAACTCAACCGCATCATCATCATCATCCATTTGATTAGATCCAATATCAAAGATCTCAATGGTAGTTTTTGATATTAGGTGGTATTTTACAACTTTTCTGAATATGTTTATGACCACAAAAGCGTCCTCTTCTCCTTCTCCCAAACAAATACTGTCTGAATCGACCATCCTTCAAGAAGTGGATGCATTAATTGCTCAATATTAACAAGGTACCTAATCGACCACACGGAAGACCCTTTCATTATCTCGTAGATAGTAAAATCGTTAGAGCCAATATCATCTCTGCATACAAGAAGCAGACACCCACACGATTAGAAAAAATTCCCTTCAAGATGCAACATATGAGGTATTTCCATGAGTAGTAACATTAGATCATTATTATGGCTGCTAAAAGACTCTAAAAAGTTCCTTCCCCTATGCAACCCATTAGGAATATCCAAGGTTGTCATAATTGGATGATTGTCTTCAATATTTAATCTGCAATGCTTAAGCTCTCTATTCAACCCCTCTAGCCAATGGAATGCGTCATTCTAATAGATTGCACTTTCAAAATGATCAAAACTGAAGTAGCTAAACCGGTCTCTGCAGAAGCTCTAATTCCTAGTCTCTGAAGTGTAAATATGAATCCACGTGTCACTAGATGGGCGTTCAGCCAGCACCACTTTGTAGTGAATTGGTTTTCTAGGATCAAAGGCCAATCTAAATACACCACAGCTAAAACAACCTGAATCATCACGCAAGTAGTAATTTGCTTGCGGAAGCCTTTTAAATAAATTTATGGATAGATTATAGACGTAATAAAAACAGGGCCATTCCGAACCAGTATACAGAAGCAAACCATTGCAAGACTGCAATATCCTAACATGATCACCTTCTTCATCGGAACCAAAAGAGTGATACATAGTGGATTTTTTTGAGTTAAGTCTCGAATCTAACGACACAAAATCACAGTGGAATAAAGATATAAGGTGATTAGCAAAAATACCAACAGAAGGGTCAAGGTTAGGGATTTTCCTGCGTCTATCGATCAAATCAGGGGAAGTTAAAATTTGTAGCCATTATTTTGATACGGTTGTAAAGAGATGAATACAGAGAATAGGTAATCGGATTAATATTTCAGTGAGAAGGTCGTCATTTGTAAAGACTAGATGTGTTTGTGCATAGTTTTGTCGCCCACGTGTGTTGTGAGTTTGCGACGACACTAATCAAAAATGGTGTAATTTTTGAAGTTTGTTGCCAGAATTATTAAAATGGAATACAAATAGTGTGTTAAATCACTTTGGGAACACACAACTCTAACACGTGCATCATTAAATAGGGAATACGGCACAAGGAAGAAATTTGGAGGTCAAGTATTTTTAGGCAATTACCAAACACACCCTTAACTATCTGTGGATTGTTAACTATCTGTGGATAGTTTAAAATCTCACCGTTGGTCCCTTAAATCAAACACACCCTTAACTACCTTTGGATACTTTAACTGATATTATGGACACCACTCAAAGTCAAACTTATCAAAACATAGGAGCACAACACTTCAAGAAACATTGTTAAAGTAGACATAAGATACATTCGCAAAAACTTATATAGTATTTTTGAACATAAAGTGTTACTTCGCCTACCATTCAAGGTATAATCAAATTCTAAATGGCATAATTTTAACATCAAATTCTGACTACCATGTTACAATGACTGATAAATTCATTGTTAGGTAAATTACCCCCGCTAAACACAAACAAACATGTACACTTTTAAAGTGTTTATTGTGGTCATAAACATATCCGGAAAGGTTGTAAATACCACCTAATATAAAAAACAATCACTGAGATCTTTCATATTGGATCTAATCAAATGGATGATGATGATGATGATGATGCGGTTGAGTTCATTTCACCTTTTGAAGTTGATCCTAACATTTATGAGTTCATTCCGTCCCTTGCATGTGTCTGATTATCAATCTTTGTAAAATGGTTTTTAGAATTTGATGTTAAAATTTAGCAATTGGGTATTTCGGGTCTGTCGAATGCCTAGTTAAAGTTTGTAATATTTTGATTGTTGCAGTAATATGTATTGTTAAGTTTTACGTTTACATGTCAATCACTTTGTTTGGCATGGTATATTACGTGCAACTAAATTTCAGACTCAGGTTTTATAACTTGTTTGGGTGGAAAATGGAAAAAAGGAAAATGGGAAAAAAATAGACGTGAGGGACCAAACGCGCGAACGCAAAAAGACAAAAAAAGGAATAATAAACGTTACTGTAGTATACTAAGGGTGAGGGACCAAACGTGCAACAAAAAAACTTTGCGAAATGACGATTCTGCCCTTCAACAGAAGGGCGACGTGTCAAGGATAACGACGGAGATAACCGTCGTTACTCATAAAGGACATCCAAGGACCAAATGGGTAACTACAGTGACAAATATGGACCCCGTATGAGAGTCCCCGTAATCTGGGACCAAACAGGCGAACAGGGTGGAGTTTGGGGACCAACGGTGTAATTTACCCATTTAAAAAATTTAGAAAATTTAATTATGAAACCTAATTATTTTAGGTTTAAAGTCACACCAAAGCAACAAATTCACATGTTTATGTGTTAGGAATCTAAAAACAGATCGGTCACTCTACGTATTTTACGCTTCTAGCTCGTAGTCCACAATGTATTGTTTAGTAAGCTAACCGGGCCAAAGATAAGGAAAAGCCCATGGAAAGCCCACAAAGCCCTTCCATGGCCGGCTATATATACTATATAAATACCTCTTCATGCCTTGGAGAGGTGGTTGGTTGGTTGTATGTTTCATTTTCACTTAATGCATTTCATGTTCTTTACTTTCTCTCACTAGAAAATACATCTTTCCTTCCCACTTTCTCTCTCTAGTTCTTGTTGTTAAAGATTACTAATATTCTTCAATTGGTATCAAGAGACATGGTGTGGTGTGTTTAGTTTTTGTGTTTATTTTTCGGTTCGTGTGATATTGCAAAAATTTGTCCTTTCTCTTTATTTTTTTCTTATTTTCGAAGCTATTATGTACACTAAAAGATCATTTACCTTGGTAAATTTGATCTAGTATCTTTAGGATATAGGTGTACAAGCTTTGAATCTAGAAAAATATTATTTTTGGTCATCTTTGTGTTCGAAAACTTTAGAAAGAACAAAATCTTGATTTTAAAATTTTCAGCTTAAAAATCTTAAAGTTCTCATTTTTCTTGTTCCTATAGGTTTAGTAACACTAGTTGTACAAATAGTTTTGCAAAACAACCATAAAAAAGGTGTCTCTTTGTGTTTTAAAATTTTTCGATTTCGAAATAGTGTAAGTCCAACAACTGAAGTCGAACAACTCAAGTCGAACAATTGGAACCGAACAACTTATTATAGTTGAAACCAAACAACTGACTTTAGTTGGAACCGAACAACTGACTTTAGTTGGAACAACCGAAGTCGAACAACCAAAGTCGAACAACCGATGTCGAACAACCGAAGTCGAACAACTGAAGTCGAACAACTTATTATAGTTTAAACTAAACAACCCAAGTGCAGTTTAAACTGAACAACTGACTTCAATTGAAACCGAACAACTGACTTTATTTAGAACCGAACAACTTATTATAGTTGAAACCGAACAACTAACTTTAGTTGAAATCGAAAAACTGACTTTAGTTGGAGCCGAACAACTGAACCAAACAACTGACTTCAACTGAAACCGAACAACTGACTTTAGTTGGAACCGAACAACTTATTATAGTTGAAACTGAAAAAATTATTATAGTTGAAACCGAACAACTGACTCTAGTTGAAACCGAACAACTAAACCTAACAACTCAAATTTCCAAATTATACGGTTTATCTCTTTGACTTGTAAAATCCCATAAAACATTAACTTGTTTTTCCCAGTTTTGTCAAGAATTGTAAAATCCTGTGTAGTTTCAAGAATTAAAACACTTAAAAGATAACTTAATCAAACACAATTTCTTTCTACCATCGTTCGATCAAACAGTAATCTTTTAACACATAAATTTCTCAATGACGACTCTTGCTGACAAAGCGATTCTTTCGGGTGCTGACAATCGTCTACCTATGTTGGAAAAGGATATGTACGATTCTTGGAAAAGCATAATGAAGCTATACATAATGAATAACAACATGGAAAGATGATTCTTGAATCCATTGAAATGGTCGCCACTCTTCTGGCCTTCAATTAAGGAATAATAGAGTGAACCTAGACCAAAGAAAATTATACTGAGTTATCTGCTACGAAAGCGATCAAGCTGATTGTGATATCAAAGCCAACAATATTCATTCTCACAAGGACTACCACCGGAGGTCATGCATTGGTTTAGCAATCGTAAAGTCGCCAAGAGACTTTTAGGATAAATTCAACTGTGATATTAAGGCAACAAATATCATTCTCCAAGGACTACCACCTGAGGTCTATGCATTGGTTAGCAATCATAAAGTCACCAAGGAACTTTGGGAAAGAATTCAACTTCTCATGCAAGAAGGGGAAAACACTACGTGATTTCTACTTAAGATTTTCATTTCTACTCAATGACATGAACATCTACAATATGAAACTGGAACAATTTCAAGTGAACACAAAGTTCTTGAATACTCTTCCTCCCGAGTGGAGAAAATTTATGACAGATGTCAAACTAGTTTGGGATTTACATACAACTAACATTTATCAGCTTCATGCTTACTTGGGACAACATGAATTTCATGCAAATGAGGTTCGTTTAATGTATGAACGCAACTCGAATCTGCTTGCTTTGGTTGCAACCTATCAGATGACACAATCTCCTTATCAAACTCATCAAAACTCATACCAAAACACTTAATTTCCATAACAAGTTTCACCATATCAGTCTCCACAGTATGATTCACCTCATCAGTCTCAGCAATACTCAACTCATCAATCATCAACACCTCTTTCAATCACTTATCCATCCAATGATTATCAATCATTAGTTCACCACAACGTTTATTCTCCATCATCATCCATCCCTTAATTGGAATATGCTCCCCCAGTTAACCAACAACCTGAATTTTCCTAACCAGACTCGGGCCTAATTGTTCCAGTGTTCCAAAGAGGTGATGATCCCATTGATGCTATTAATCACGTGATGTCATTCTTGACTGCTATTGTCACTTCTCGCAATCCTACTACCAATAACCAGCTGAGGAATTTGTCAAACCTTAGGCAACAAGCTACCATTAATGATGGGAGAGTGACCTTACAACCAATTCAGGGGAGACAAACCTCTTTTGCTGTGGGTAAGCAAGTGGAAGCAATTCTGGGAAACAAAGGACTGTTATTTGTTACAACTATAAAGGGGAAGGACACATGTCTAAACAGTGCACTAAACCTAAGAGGAAACGGGATGATTCGTAGTTTAAGGATAAAGTGTTGCTGGTACAAGCTCAAGCAAAGGGCCAATTCCTTCATGTAGTAGGAATTAGCATTTTTAGCAAATCTAGGAATGGTAGAATGTCAAGCCACACAAATATGACTGTATTACCCACAATATTGCTTATTAAGCCGATGATTTGATGCAAAAGACTCTGATTGGATGAACTCAACACTGCTAAAGTTGCCTCAATGGAGAATTTATCTCATAGTGGTTCAGACGCCTTGCTGAGGTACACAATCCTAAGGTGTTAGTACCAATTAATAGATCAAGCTATGCAGGCGATGCCGTCTTCTGAACAGTCGAATGTTGTGAACCATTCAGAGACTGAAATAACCAGTGATAGCAATATCATTCCTTATTCTTAGTATGTGATTGAATCATAACAGGAAACTGTTCAAAATTCTAGCTCTTCTGCACAACAAGATGCACTGATATTATCTGTGATTGAACAACTGAAAACCTAAGTTGTTAATTGTACCAAGATAAATCTGGACAATAAAAGTGTCAATGATACTTTAACTGCTGAGCTTGAAAGAAGGACAAAATGTTGATTTAAAGAGTAAAGATAATGTTTCAGATTCATGTGCACAGTATGTAGATATTGATCATCTTAAACAAATTCTTTTAGAACATTTAAAAGAAAAGGAATCCTTAATGTAAACAGTTATTGTTGGGTTTAAAAGACTTCAAGATATTCTTAGAGTTACTGCTGCTCAGGTATATATTAGTGTTGTCAAGCATAACTTAGTGCTGCTGGTAATACTAATGAAAATTATGCTAAGTAGTTAGTACTGGTAGTATAAAAGTTACTACTGCTAGTTACTACTGTTAGTATAATTAGTACTGTTAGTATAAAGTTACTGCTGCTAGTAGAAGTTAAGACTGCTCAGAGATGAAAACTGAAAATATACTAAGTAGTTACTACTGCTAGTACAAAAGTTAGTACACTGCTAGTATAATGCAAGTACTGCTAGAGTAAACTTCTATTCAATACTACTGGCTTGTGCTTAGTTACAACGGATCTAGTGATTACTACTGGCTGAAGGATTATGCTGACTCGAGAAGAGATAATGATTTGATTGGAGAACAAGAATACTACGAAGATAAGTATTAGATATTTTAAAGAAGAATTATGTATAAACTTATTTTGTTTAGGAGATTACGTTTGTTTATAGAAAAGATCATGATATGTTAGGAAAGTATTGCAAGCCTTGTAGGAATCCTTGGTGTATAAAAAGAGGTCCTAGGGTATGTAGTTTGACATATCTCTTTAGTACATCTTTGATATTCATAGCTTCAAGGTTATTTTGTAACCCTATCACTATTCAGAGTGATCATTTCATATTGAGGCTGAAAGTTTAGTAAAAGTTTGTTTACTGTTTCATTGTTCTTCTTAGTATTACAAGCTAGATTCCGCATAGTTTGTATAAATCACAATCTTAGTTTGGGGGTGGGGGTATTATATTTGTCTTGGATCTATCCCAACACAACTAAACTTTAACAAGCTAATGTAAGGATCTGTTCAAAGGAAAGGGATCAACAAGTGGTATCAGATGCTTGTTGTATAAACTTTGAATAAGAAGAACACTACATCTAGTACAGAGATCTCATAATTCAAAGATAAGGATGGAGTCACAATACATAAACTACCCAAACATGTTTGGCACTAAAACTTCCAGTACTCAAAACTAAGACTATGGATCTCTGGAGCAAGAGAATAAGGAGCCTATATATTACACACGACTGATTATGCTCTTTGGAGGTATTGTGAATGGTGATGCACCTTCTATTGCTTCAGCTATTCTTAGGTACTGGAAGTCCTATTCTCCCCAAAACTGCTAAACAAAAGCTAGCAAGAAAGAATAAATTGAAAGCAAAAAGCACTCTGTTGTTGGCCATTCTGGATGAGTACCTATTTGAAGTTTTCAAGGAATCCAAGATCAAAGACCTCATGGGAAGCAATTTAAAGGCTAGGATTTGGGAGGTAACAAAAAAAATCAAGAAAAAAATGCGAAAACCATTCTAGAAGCAGCAAAATGATAATTTTACTGCATCAGAGATCTGAAGACTGGATAAAACATATGATAAGGTCATAACTCATCAGCCAATTGTGAAATTCAATGGAGTGAAGTTATCTCTTATGGAATGATGCAAATCTAAGAGTTGCTAAGAAGTCTACCATCAGCTTGGAACAATATTGCTTTAATCATGAGAAACAAATCTGATCTAGACACATTAAGCATGGATGATTTGTATAATAATCTGAAAGTGTATAAATCTGAGATTAAAGGCCAATCAAGCTCAAGCTCAAACTCTCAGAATGTGGCTTTTATATCTTCATAAAAACTAACAGTACTAATGAAGTAGTTAATACTACTCATGATGTTTCTACTACTAGTTCACAGGGACAAGGCATCTCTCAACACTTATGTTGATGATTCTTGTTTCCTTCTTTGGCTAATCAATCTAATAGACCACAATTGACAATGAAAGATCATGAGCAGATTGAATACTATGATCTTGAAGAGATGGATCTCAAATGGCAGGTGGCCATGCTTACCATGAGGGTGAAAAGATTCTTAAAGAAGACATGAAGGAAATAAATTCAATGGCAAAGAAACTGTTAGCTTTGATAAGACAAAGGTTGAATGTTACAACTGCCACAGGAGAGGTCACTTTGCTAAAATGCGGAAGGCACCAAGGAATCAGGGGAATAGAAATGGAGATACTCCAAGAAGGATTGTACCAGTGGAGACTCCTGCAAATGCCTTGGTTGTTCAAGATGGGATAGGTGGTTATGATTGGAGCTTTCAGGCTAAAGAAGGCATCACGAACTTTGCTCTAATGGCCTATACATCCTAAGGTTCATAAGTCATCAAAATTCAAAGACTCTAATGATCATACCTGCAAACACGATTGCTTTACAATCATATTAACATCTTCCAAAAATAGTATACAATCAGCGTGAAGCTCTTAATAAATCTAATCTAGAAATTATAGGTTATCAAATAGGATTAGAATCATTAGAAGCTAGGATAGTTGTTCATGAAAAGAATTTGAAAGCGGATTTTAGTGAAGAAGATATTGCATTTTTAAAGTATAGTGTCCAAGTGAAAGATATTTCTATCAAAGGTCTTAAAAATCAGTTAGAAGATGCTTTAAAAGAGAAAGATGATTTGAAACTTAAACTAACAAAATTTGAAGAATCATCAAAGAATCTAACTAAATTGATTAATAGTCCACATAAGTGGTAAAGACGTAGCTTGTCTTGGTTTATGAAAGTTAATAAATAAGAGGTGAGGTGGTTCCAAAGTGTGTTTAAAACATTAGATAAAGTGATGTTGATGATAGTTCTAGTAAATGAAAGATTTCAAAATATGTAAAAGGGTTTCTGCAGTTCCCACCTCCCTACACTGGAAACTACATGCCTTCAAGACTGACTTATCTTTTTGGGTTAGATGATTCTGTCTATAAGACTAAAGTAAGGTGAAACTAAAAACTAGTAATATCTAAAGACATAAGGATATTATAGAAAAGAGCCTAAAACTGTTAGGCCTATTTACTCCTACATTAAAGATTAGACAGTGATAGTGAATAATGATAGTGTGTTTAGACCTAAAATAATCAGACAAAAACTAAAGTTTACAAAACAAATTTTGTCAAATCTGATGAGGAAACAGGAAAAACATAACATCAGCAAGTAGATGTATCCCAGAAAGTCAAAGTCCGACGGGTAATTAAAAACCTGGAATGGGGATGATGACTCAGAAACTAGGGAATGGTTTTTAGTTTATAAAGAAAGCTTGTTTTGCATGTAGGAGTTTCAAACCATTTAAATAATCAAAGACTGTGAATTTTCCATGACAATTAAAATGGTAGAAAAACTTGTGTTGAATTAATAAGGGAAGGGTTAACTAGTCAAAGGGAAATTAATACAATATGGAACAATGCTAAGAGGGTGACACCACCAAAATAAATTTTGACTCACCCACATCCTAAAAGAATTTTGTTTCAACACAGTTGCAACAAAGTCAGTTCAAGTGAAAGTTAAGTGATGCTAAGATCTATTTTAAGGCTACTATATGCGTTAATGCTGCCAATTACATGATTTATGCTGCCAACGATTTGTTCAAACTACTCCCCCCATGCTGTGTTAATACTTCCTTAAATGATATACTGTTAAGGATGCTATTGATACATTACTACTAGCTCGTTATAATGTTGTGTACGTGCCAGTTTTTAATGAACGAATAGTGTAGCCATGAAAGGAAGAACATATAGTAAGTTATTGCTACTGCAAAGATTTTTCTACTGCTTGATATTGGTTTAGTATTGCTACGCTTAGAACAGGCTTCATTAATACTGCTAGGGTTAGTCAAGTTACTATTGTTAGACATAACCAAGTTTATGTGCTTGAATACATTTTAATACTGCCAATAGAAGGAGTTACTACTGTTGGTTGCTACTGATTGGTTTAAGGGGAAGCTAACAGATTTAGATTCATTCAAATGGATAAAAGGCTATTATTTTTAGGATTATTTGAAACAATTGATTACGAAGAGGATTGTTTATCACTTATATAAGACGATGAAGTAAATACCACCTGGGTATGTATTTTATCATAACTCAAATGGCTATACAACATTTTGGAGGTAACTTGTTTGTGTTTCAATGTTGTGACAAAGACATTGCCAAAATCTATGCAAAGGTTGTGTGATTTTTCTTATGGTGCTCAAAGCACACATTTGCTATCACTTGTTATGTGTCTCATAAAGGATGATGGTGATTTTTGTCAAGAGGTTGCGATCTACTTATATTTCACAGATTTATTTATAAGTTTGACGTCACGTGGATAGTACAAGATATAAGACACAAGTTTGGGTTATTCTACTTCAGCATCAAGTTCGTTATACTTAGTTTTCTTCATCAGTAATCATTACATAGAGCCTACAGGTATTGAATATTCAAAAAAATGGTTAACATATGGGTTTCAAGGGATGCTTAATGTTAAAATGTTTAAAAGCCATCAACATGGCAACCACTTGAGGGAAGTAAGTGAAGTGTTTTGTTATTACTGCTGATCTTTATTACTACTGCTAGTTTATATTTTTACTGCTCAGATTCATTTTTCTTATTATGCGTAATGGTGATCAATTTGAGTATTGGAAGGATGGATTAGTAGTTGTGGTATATGATTTGTAGCTGTTATGATCCAAGTTGCATATCTACAGAAGACCCCTATTCGATGATTACAAAAAAGGGAAGAAGATTACAGGTTTATTGATTTGCAGCTTATTATGTGTGGTGGCATGTTCAAGGAGATCATAAGTCAAGGGGAAGCATTAAAGATTGTTTCATTCACGAAGATAGTTTTGTAATATCAAATACGAGAAGATTGTTGGGTTTATTGATTTGATGACTTAAATGAAGACGAATGAAACAACAAGGGCTTAAATGACACTTTGTTAATATGATCAATTTGGTATTCTACATATGGAAAATTAATGCTACCTTGGTAGGTCCTTATTAACAGGATCTTAATGATGACCTTGAACGACTTATAGTCCTTTGATTGAACAACTGAAAACCCAAGTAGATAATTGTACCAAGATAAATCTGGACAATAAAAGTGTCAATGATACTTTAACTGCTGAGCTTGAAAGATATAAGGAACAAGTTAAAGTTTTGAAAGAAGGACAAAATTTTGATTTAAGGAGTAATGATAACATTTCAGATTCATGTGCACAATCTGTAAAGATTGATCGTCTTTAACAAACTCTTTCTAAACAATTAAAAGAAAAGGAATCTTTAATGCAAACAGTTATTCTTCTCAAAAATGATTTTAAGAAAGAAGAATCTAGGAACATAGATAGAGAGATTGCCTTTGAAAATAGAATCAAACAGTTAGATAATATTATTTTTAAAAGAGATCAATCTGCACAAACTGTTCACATGTTGACGAAACCTTAGTTTTTCTATGATCATATCACCGAACAAGCTCTAGGTTTTCAAAATCCTTTCTATCTGAAGAAAGCTCAGCAGTTGGAACCAAAGCTTTATAATGGTAATGTAATCAAGAATACGAGTGCAATTGTGATTCCTGACTCCGAAGAGATCCTAATGCTTGCTGAAGAGAGTTATTCAAAAATGCTTTTAAAACAAAAAGGTCCTATGATGTTAAAAAAGAAAGTTAATACCACACAAGTTGATTATGCTGTCCTTAATCAACTTTCTCAAGATTTTGAAAAATAATTTGTTTTACAAACTGGATTATCTGCTGAACAAGCCTTCTAGTCTTAGAATTCTGTGAATTCTCCAGAACCCACTCTTTCTAGTAGACCCACCAAAGTTGAGATTCCAAAATAACTTCCTAAAGTCAGCATGGTTAATACGAGTTTGACGAAACTTAAGTACCATCTGGCTGGTTTTGACATGGTTGTTAAAGAAAGAACCATACCCACAGCTATTACTGAGGGCTCGTAGGGGTTCGAACATACAAAAGCTTATTTTAGGGATGTAATAATTTCATTTGTAAAAGCTCTGAAGGACTTATTTAATACATTCGATCAATATTTAATTGATGAACTTTTTGAAGTCCAAAATGTCTTCCATCAAATGGAACAGGCTGTGGAACAACATCGTTTAGAGTCTAAAATATTTGAAGTGAAAATGAATCAAGTTTTGAAACAAAATGAACGACTCTTGGAACAAGTCATTAACAAAGATATTGTGAACATAATTATTAATTCTTCTATGGATATTGCTTCTGTGAATATGCATGAATGTGAAAAGTGTCTCAAACTTGAGACTGAGCTTCTTAACAAAAAGAATTTCGTTGAAAAAGAGATTTATGATAAATTGTTTAAAAGTTTTACCACTCTTGAAAATCATTGCATCTCTTTAGAAGTTGATTCTCAAATTAATCAGAAAATTTTTCAAAGGGATAATTCTGTTTCAAATCAAAATGCTCCAAGTTTTGATCAATTGTTTAAATTAAATGGTGTTCTTTTCACTGAGACTGAATGCCTTATTCTATCTCCTGACTTTAGGTTACTTGATGAAAGTCAAGTCTTGCTTAAAATTCCCAGACAGAACAACATGTATAGTTTTGATCTGAAGAATGTTGTTCCTTCATGAGGTTTGACTTGTTTATTTGGAAAGGCTACAATTGATGAGTCTAATTTATGCATAGGAGGCTGGTCATATTAATTTAAAAATTAAGAACAAACTCTTTGTGAGGGGAAACCTTGTTAGAGGTTTGCTTCAAAGCTCTTTGAAAAATGTACCTTTACTTGTGTTGTTGTCAGAAGGCAAGCAACAACAAGCCTCTTGTAAGACCAAGCTTGTGAGCTTTATCAAGCCAAACCCTTACAAATGTTACCATAATGGTCTTATTTGGGCTAAAATCTGTAAGGAGTATCATATTAAAGTCATATTTCCTTGTTGTCACTGAATATTATAAGTAGGTTTTAGTTAGGTTTTCTTTTTGGCCATAGGATGGGCGACTATGGGATCCTTTAAAACTTTTTATTACTGCATAGAAAACCAAATAAATTATAGGTTAAAAATCATCCAAATGTGGACATAGACTGAGTTTAAAATAATGACAGATTTATTAAATATATATATAAAGTTCTAAATTATTCACAAATATTCACATTTGCTAAACCTTCTAATAATAATATAATAACCACTAATCATTAAGATAATTTAATAAATTTTTAAAATATCAATTATGTGGGATGAAAGGGATTAAGAGGGAGTTTAATGTTGCCAGAACTCCACAACAAAATGGAGTTGCTGAAAGAAAGAATATGACACTAATAGTGGCAGCTAGAACTATGCTAGCAGATTCATTATTACCTACTACATTTTAGGCTGAAGCAGTTAGTACTGGTTGTTATGTTCAGAATAGGGTTTTAGTGAGCAAGCCTCACAACAAGACACCTTATGAACTATTATATGGTAGACCACCTAGTATAAGTTTTATGAGACCTTTTGGGTGTCCTGTGACTATTCTTAATACTTAGTCCCTAGGTAAATTTGATGAAAAGGCTTGATGAGGGGTTTTTGTTGGATTACTTTATAAATAGCAAGGTTTTAGGGTATTTAACACTCGAATCTAGGAATTAGAGGATTGTGCACCAATAAAACTTTCTTGAAAAAAACCCAATGTTATAAGGTGTGATGATCAGATTGGTCTTTGATATTGATTTCTTACATCTCTGTTGATTATAAGCAGTTACTGCAGGGAATCAAACTAATAAGAATGTAGGTATCAAGGATAATAACTTCAACAACATATTCTGCTACCATTACTTTTTGATAGTTTCATAGAGCTTCAAAGGATGCAGTTGTTGAGATCTTGCTGGTTAAAAGACTATGATGAACCATCCAAAATGATGGTTGGAAAGATATGGTCAAGAGAAGGAAATGACGCGAGCTTCCCAAAAAAAAAAAAATAAAGAAGATGACCAGAATGTGCAAAATTTTAGAGCTGCATTGGATAATTTGCTTGTTCAATAGAAGAAAGGTTATGCTAACAGCACTAATAGAGATAGTACTATTAGTCCATCTGTTTGTACTATTGGGCAAAGGTTTATTAATGCTGATGATCTTCCTATTGATCCTCTTATGCCTGATTTGGAGGATACTGCTGATCTTCTAAATATTGGTATCTTTAGTGGTGCATATAATGATGAAGATGTGGGTACAGAGGCTGACCTTAACAACTTGGAAACCCATGAATGTCAGTCCTATTCCCACAACCAGAATTCACAAGGATCATCCTAAAGACCAGATCATTGGAGACATAAATTCAGCTACTCAAACAAGGAGGGATGACAGATTTATGCAGAACATGCTATGGTCAGTTACATCGAAAATCAAAGGAGAACAAATCACAAAGATTATCAAAAATGCTTATTTGCCTATTTTCTCTCATAAATAGAACCCAAGAAGGTGACACAAGCCTTGACAGATCCAAGCTGGATAGAGGCAATGCAGGATGAGTTGCTACAGTTTAGATTACAGAAGGTTTGGAGATTGGTTGATTTACACAAAGTCAAGCATGCCATTGGAACAAAATGGGTCTATAGAAACAAGAAAGATGAGAGAGGGATAGTAGTTAGAAACAAGGCAAGACTGGTGGCACAAGGTTACACCCAAGAAGAAGGAATTGATTATGATGAGGTTTTTGCTCCTGTTGCTAGGATAGAAGCAATCAGGTTATTTTTGGCCTATGCATCATTTATGGGGTTTATTGTGTACCAGATGGATGTGAAGA
Source organism: Tanacetum coccineum (assembly GCA_026074375.1). Taxonomy (NCBI): domain Eukaryota; kingdom Viridiplantae; phylum Streptophyta; class Magnoliopsida; order Asterales; family Asteraceae; genus Tanacetum; species Tanacetum coccineum. Next base: position 60,823 of record BQNB010003213.1, read on the forward strand.
GTGCCTTTTTATATGGTACTATTGAAGAGGAGGTGTATGTGTGCCAACCTCCTGGTTTTGAAGATCCACAGTTCCCTGACAAAGTTTATAAGGTAGAAAAAGCTTTATATGGTCTACATCAAGCTCCTAGAGCCTGGTATGAGACCTTGTCTACCTACTTATTAGAAAATGGATTTAGAAGAGGCACTATAGATAAGACTTTATTCATCAAGAAGGACAAAGGTGATATCCTGTTAGTGCAAGTGTATGTTGATGACATCATCTTTGGGTCTACAAAGAAGTCTTTATGTGTTGAGTTTGAGCAGATGATGCACAAGAGATTCCAGATGAGTTCTATGGGGGAGCTCACTTTCTTCTTAGGGTTACAAGTAAAGCAGAAAGATGATGGAATCTTCATCAGCCAAGACAAGTATGTGGCTGATATATTGAAGAAGTTTGATTTTGCCACTGTGAAGACAGCAAGCACTCCAATTGAGACTAACAAGGCATTGCTCAAGGATGAAGAAGCTGAGGATGTGGATGTTCATTTATACAGATCAATGATTGGATCATTGATGTACTTGACAGCTTCTAGGCCTGACATAATGTTTACTGTTTATGCTTGTGCAAGGTTCCAAGTTACTCATAAAGTCTCACATCTTTATGTTGTGAAGAGGATCTTTAGATACTTGAAAGGTCAACCTAAATTAGGCCTTTGGTATCCTAGGGATTCACCATTTAACTTGGAAGCTTTTTCAGATAGTGATTATGCTGGAGCTAGCCTTGACAGGAAATCCACAATAGGAGGTAGTCAATTTCTTGGAAAAAGGTTGATTTCATGGAAATGTAAAAAGCAAACTATAGTTGCCAACTCTACTATTGAAGCAGAGTATGTTATCGCTGCAAATTGCTGTAGACAGGTGTTGTGGATCCAAAATCAGATGCTTGATTATGGGTTCAATTTCATGAACACCAAGATTTACATTGATAATGAAAGTACCATTTGTATTTTGAAGAATCCAGTGTTTCATTCTAACACCAAGCACATTGAAATAAGGCACCATTTCATCATAGATTCTTATGAGAAGAGCCTCATTCAAGTGCTTAAGATACATACATATCACAATGTTGCAGATCTTCTCACAAAGGCATTTGATGTTAGCAGGTTTAACTTTTTGATTGCTAGCATTAGATTAATCAATCTTTGAAGTATTGTTTGAGGGGAGGACAGTTAAGATTGGATGAAAGGGAATGTATCATTAAGCAGAAGTGGGTGAAGGGTCAGGAAATCCTACTGAACCCCAACACACATCCACAAATGTATCACTATCTAATCTTGAACCAATCATTGTTCCATCACAATCTTAACCCAAAAAGACTTAAAAACCTAGGAAAGCCAAAAGTACCACTAAGATATCTCAGTCTAGTGGACCTATTCACCTTGATGCAGATGAGACTGTCTATAAGGAGTTGGAAGACAGAATAGAAAGGGGTGCCACTACAGCTTCTAGCTTAGAAGCAGAGCAGGACAGTGGTAACATAAATAGGACCCAATCCATAGCAACACTTAATGAGTCTATTCCTCAGGGAACTGATTCAGGTAGTGGTCCCAGGTGTCAGATACCATATTGGGGGTGCAGAAGCTCAAATTAGGTTTGAGGCTGCATCTAAACAGTCCAATGATCCACCTCTCTTAAGAGTTAACACACTTGGAAGTGGGGAGGACAGCATGAAACTAAAGGAATTAATGGAACTTTGTAAAAAATTGTCTGAAAGGATTCTTGATATAAAAACAGATAGAGTGAATTGGTGAGAAAAAGAAATAAGAGATATAGTGAGCTGAAAAATAGAAAGAGAGTTGTGTGATATAAAAACAGATAGAGTGAATTGGTGAGAAAAAGAAATGAGAGATATAGTGAGCTAAAAAATAGAAAGAGAGTTGTGTGATATAAAAACAGATAGAGTGAATTGGTGTGGAAAAGAAATGAGAGATATAGTGAGATTAAAAATAGGAGAGCTTGTGAGAATCAAAATTAATGATGGAAATGCTTTTTGGAAAGAAATTAGGGTTAATACCGGTGTCTTAAAGTTAATGCTGCTCAGCTTAAATTTAATGATGCTAAGCTTAAGTTAATGCTGTTAGGCTTAATTTATTGTTGCCCGTATTAGTTTATGCTGCTAGGCATTCACTTACTGCTGTTAGGCATAAGTTAATGCTACCAGACATAACTTCCTACTGCTGGGTTAGTTAATATTGTTAGGCTTAAGCTGCCAGTTCAAGTTAATATTGTTGAGGGTGATTTCATAAATACTTCAATTAAGGGTTTCAATCACTCATTCGTTTGATTTTACACTTTGTTATTCTCTCTACTCATAAACCCTAACTCAATTTCATCTTTAATCATCAAAACCTATCACCATGTCGACCCCAAAGTTTGCTAAAACTCATAATTTGGTTGAGTTTTTAGAGATACCCGAAGAAAGTAATGGGTTTGAGGAAATTATTGATTTTCTGAATGCAAGTTCTGTCTAATATGCGTTAACGGTTAATCCCACCATTTATACTACCTGTACTGAACAGTTCTGGACATCTGCTAAGGCTAAGAAAGTTAATGGGGTACGACAGATATGTAACACCCCCATTTTTTACTTTGATAGCAGCGGAAGTAATACTTGGGGTATTTACTTCATAGTAAAAACAGTCATAATCATAGAAAACGATTCAAAAGAGACGTTTTTGAAATCTAGTTATATCCAAAATTTTTTTTTTTCCCCAATGTATTCATCAGGGTTTTTACAATAGGGTGGTCCCCGGAATCTGAAACATAAAGTTTGAATGATAACAATTTAGCCATCTTTAAGTCCGTGCCACTCTGTGCCTTAAGTTGCTCAATTACCTGAGATAACATGCTTAAAAGAGTCAACACAAAGGTTGAGTGAAATTCATAGGTTTTATGATAAATAAACAGTGAGATTCCTTGTTATACCCATAAGTGTAATGATTGCATTGAATTATAGAAATCAGTATTATTGCATTGTGGTATTATATAATTATGTCTAAGCTCATGGCACACAAACTGACTTGTGTATATATCAACAATGATATATATAATGATAATGGCCCTCGGTGTAGGCAATTGCCATATACCTATGAGATTCAAATATAGTGCGTTTGGTTACCTATCCGACTAACACAAACGGGATTCGTCAATCCCGATAGGCCTATCCACAATATTCGCGTTCACTCGCAAGTGATTAATGGTCCATGATAGTGAGGGTCTTTTGGCATAAAGTGACTTAGACATTAGTTGTAATAGTATATCAGGATAGCATATAGTTTAAAAAACACTTGTATTCATAATTTATAGCATGTATCCCCCTCACGGGTTTATGAAAACATTAAATAGATTTAAAAGTGAGGCTATGAACTTACCTTAATAGTATAGGGAAATTTGATTGATAACAAAGGTATATAAATGAAAGTAACAGCTTCGTTACACGCAACCTGAGGTAATATGTCAAGTCTTAGTTTGATTGTTATGTTTCAAAACTTTACAAAGTATAATGTATATCTTTGATTGAATTATCATGGAGTATTGTATCACCGTTCGGGCCATCATAATTCAGATGTCATTCAGTAAACGTTTGAGGAGCTAAGGCACTTTAAATCGTAAACCCAACAACTCAGTCAGAACGTAATACCAAGATGAAACCCCTTAATATGAAGCTCCCTAGTATTGTGATACGATATAGATTCGGGACAAGATTTTTATAAAGCACATCGATGATGAATTTTATAATAGTTATAATATAATCGGTTTTTTTAAGCGTTTGATCAATAATGAATAATGATCAAGCACGTCAATAGTTAATTAAAGTTATGTCTTCTTATATGGTTTCGTAAACACATTTCTACACTTTTTCAAAATGTTACATTTGAGACCCTTAAAGAATGAAAAAATGGGTAAAAATATACCTTGGAAGTTTTAACTTTCTACAAGTTTGGTCCTTCTAGTCTTTAAAAAGATTTACAAAGCGTTAAACCTTGTATTTTGGAATTAGTTACATAATAGACCCCCTATAGTTATAACTTTGATAAAATGACATTTTCAGTCCCTTTAGTTATAAGTTTCAGAAAGTTACGATATATACCCTTTTGCATGAAAAATGTATTGTTTTTAGTCAAAAATCCATAATAATGATATTTTTTAATATTAAAAGTAATTTACAGGTTATAGCTTATTAATATAAGCTAAAATATGAAGGTTTAACATAACAAAAGTTCAAAATAACAATTCGTTAAGCTAGAAATCAAAACGGGTCGAATTAGGGTTTTAAAATGAAAACGCGTGGGTTTTAAGTTTAAATTCTTTCAAGACTTAATAAAGTACTTATTATAATGTTAGATAAGTTTATTAGGATAAATTATAATAATAGTTTACAAGTTTAGCTTATAGATTAAGCAAAAACATGAAATTAGGGTTTCATGAGCTTGGTTTGGATCAAAAAGGTAAAACACATATGTTTTTGAGTTCAAAGCTTTTAACAATAGTTTAAGCATGATCATATGAACATTATAAGGGTATAAAAACATAATGTGAGCTTATGGAACTTGGTTTTGAGCTTATAGCTTGGAAACGGGTCGAAATCGGGACTTGTAGCTTCGTACGCCTAGAATAACAACAGATTTAGAAATGAACAGATGATGATTAGAGACTTAATTGTATGAAGGTAATAATGATAATGATTAAATGAAAAAAAGGAATTATTCGTACAAACGGATTGAAAGAAAATTGTTTGTACGAATTCCATACTTAAGCCTACTCATTTAAAAATTTTCATTTACAAACAGAGGCGTCCCAATCCTTGTAACTGAGAATTTATAAATTTATAGTTTGGTGATTTATAATTTCCTTATTCAAATGAAAAAGCGTCCTAATTCATTTCAATAAGATGATTATAAATCATCCTATTTAAGCATAAAACATGATATCAAAATGGTGTTAAGTAGAAGATGATATGATTTTTCAGAATCATAAAAAGCAATAAGAAGAATAATGAGACAATAATTGCACTGATGCCCATATTCATCAGCCGAGGAGGATCTTGTTGCTGTTGACATAAGTTTTTCAAGGTATCAGGCGAGTAATTCCTGAAGTTGAATATAATAGAAAAACTTAATGGGATTGACCACAAACGATATCAATAGACCTTAAAGGTGTAACGGAATTACCACTTTATTATTTCATGGATAACTTTATCTTACATATCTTACATCACCAAAACTTTATGAGTGTTGACACTTATGCTATGTGTCTCGTGGTAGGATTCTAGATAAAAGTAATAAATGACAAGGATAGTAGCTTGGTGTTTGGGGCTTTTAAACTTATGAAGTGGGTTTTAGAAGATCCTTCATATATAACTAATGGCGAACTTAAATATCCTCGAGGGTTGTTTCTAGGTTAGAAAAGTAAGCGAACAAAAGCAATCTTGTCTCTTAGTAAGTAGGCTCCCTTGTGGCCCCGTTGTTTGCTTTTGAGCATTGATTTGCAAAATGCCCTTTCTCTCCACATGCATTACAAGTTATGGATACTGGTTGTAGGTTGTTTCCATTGATTGGTCTCTTATTTCTGCAGTTCTTGGTCAGATAACCTACCCTGTTGCAAGTCTTACACTTGACAATGTAAGGTCCTATGTGATGCAGGGTGAACCTTTCACACAAGGGACGATTCCCAGTATACCCATTGGTGGCAGCATAAGTCCTGAAGGTTTCTTGTCTTCTATTCTATTGTTGGTGGTAATCATTGTTAAGGTTCTTATTGTTGCGGTTATCTTGGTAGTTGTTGTTATTGCGATTGTTGGAGTGGTTATTGTTGTTGTGTTCATTGGGATAGTTGTTGTTGTTGGTGGTGTTTCTTCAATTCTTCTAAACTTCGTTTTGTGATTATTGGTTGTCTTGCGTAAATTGTGTTTTATTACCTGCTCCATCACCTTTGAAGTTTTGGTAATGGTTCCTCTTGAGTCTGTCGTTTTTTTAAGCAGTTTTAGTAAACGTTTCCTTCAATGCTTTGGGGTAGTGCCTCGATGAAAGCTTCCATAAGTTTCTCGGTGTTTGGTACCATGTTTGGGCATAATACGGCTAATTCCTGGAATCTCCTAATGTAAGTCTTAAGATCATTTCCTTGCACAACCAAGTTGTAAAATTCGTCTTCCCTTTTCTTGACTTTAGTTCGAGGGCAATACTTATTGGTTAAGAGCCTTTTCAATTTGGTCCAATTGATTTGATTGGCTTGATCTATTCCAATAGGTTGGGCGTATGCATTCCACCAGGATAGGGCGTCATTGGTTAGGGTACTAGTAGCAAATGTCACTTTGTTTTCCTCGGTACAGTTGCTACGAGAAAATACCAATTCAGTCCGCTCAAACCAGCGAATGGGGCCAACTGCTCCTTCCGTACCATTGAAGTAGAAAGGTTGACAGCTAACAAACTCTTTATAGTTTCCCGTTTTTGCTACAGGAGTTCCAATAGGTCCGGTGTTCCTGTTGGGATAACTAAAACTTGCCATTGTTGCAGCTTGTGCTTTCAGAGCTGCGGCAATGCCATCAGCAATCAGTTGTTAGATGGCAGCCAAAGTCATGGCTGGTGTTTCAGATGTTGATGATTTCTTGGGAGGCATCTATATACAAGATGACATAGAATAAGAATCCATAAAACGATATAGTCATATCACAAGTTAAGGTATAAGAATTATAACACAAAGATTTATGATCATTCTTTGGTAATACATTGCAGGATTCAACGGAAATTTTGGAATTTAAGACTTCTAAAGATAAATACGGAGATAATGGAATGAGTGATCCAATAGGAGGCTTAGTGTTTAAAGGTTTGAGGAAAATCGGATGGTAAAAGAATCATAGTAATCTTGGATAAAGATATGAGTCATCCTATGACAGGATATAGGGATAGACATCTCTAAATACATACTGGTATTTTGAAACAATGATATTTAATGGAATCATCACTGTATTAGAATCATAAACAACTTGTTCAATATATTTTCATAAACAAGCGTCATTATTTTTACCATTCATCCAGGTGGCTAGATTTAGAAAAGCTTGGTAAATGACATTACGATTAATCTATGGTTCTCCATTCGTGTTTTTGAGTTCTTGGATTTTGTCTAGAAGACTCTTGACGATGAATCTGGGTATCCTTATTTCCAGAGATGAACTTTATGACAAGAATCTAATTCATTAGATTCCTCGAGGACTGGTTCTTCTCCTAGTGGTCGCTGTATGATCTATAATGAGTTATCTAATTCTGCGAAGATAGACTTATCAAAGGGATAGTCTGGTGGTGATGTAGTTGGGACCTAACGGTGCATGAAGATTCCTACTTGATAAGAGGTGGAGTACTGAAATGGGTGATTTAACAGGAGTCTCAGTGTCTTTAGGTGGTGAAATTTTCTCAGGAGGAAAGAAATCTCGGGAATAAAACATTGGTGGTAGTGATAATACTAAAGATAGAGGTAAAACAGCTGGTAGAGCAATAATAGCTTGAGGTGGTGGAATAGCATCATATGCTTGCATGTCCTTCAGATATGGATTATTGTTAGAAAAGTAAGAATGTTGGTGGGATCATACCATCCCTAGAATCTTCCAAAGAGTTAAAAAAATTGCTTCCCGATGTGAGCTGTCGAAGCTGTGAAGTATAGTTTATTGGTATGAATATTCATAGTGGAAAAATCATTTTCCATATCGAATCTCAGATGAAGTGATAGTAGAATGAGGGGACGAAGACATGACTGTAACAATCCAGTGGAAATAAAATAAGTTATTTATATAATAATATAATAGTTATGTATTATCTACCATGGAAATTTCTTACACATACTATTCTGGAAACTACAGTGGCACAGAGGACTTTGATAGCTAGAAAAGAAAAGTAGTTATAGTTATGGTTTTAACCTTGTTCTCTATAACCATGGCTCTGATACCAATCTGTAACACTCCTATTTTTACATATAGCAGCGGAAGCTAATCTGGGGTATTACTTCATAGTACAACAATCATAATCATAGAAAAGGATTCAAAAGAGATGTTTTTGAAAATTTAGTTATCATTCATTTATTCATCAGAGTTTTACGAAAGGAGGTCCCAAAATCTAGAAACATAAAGTTTGATGATAACAATTTAGGACACTCTCAAGTCCGTGCCACTCTGTGCCTTAAGTTGCTCAATTACTTGAGATAACATGCTTAAAAGAGTCAACACAAAGGTTGAGTGAAATTCATAGGTTTTATGATAAATAAACAGTGAGATTCTTTGTTATACCCATAGTGTAATGATTGCATTCAATTATAGAAATCAGTATTATTGCATTGTGGTATTATATAATTGCGTCTAAGCTCATGGCACATAAACTGACTTGTGTATATATCAACAATGATATATATAATGATAATGGCCCTCGGTGTAGGCAATTGCTATATACCTATGAGATTCAAATATAGTACGTTTGGTTACCTATCTGGCTAACACAAACGGGATTCGTCAATCCCGATAGGCCTATCCACAATATTTGCGTTCACTCGCAAGTGATTAATGGTCTATGATAGTGAGGGTCTTTTGGCATAAAGTGACTTAGACATTAGTTGTAATAGTATATCAGGATAGCATATAGTTTAAAAAACACTTGTATTCATAATTTATAGCATGTATCCCCATCACGGGTTTATGAAAACATTAAATAGATTTAAAAGTGAGGCTATGAACTCACCTTAACAGTATAGGGAAATTTGATTGATAGCAAAGGTATATGAAATGAAAGTAACAGCTTCGTTACACGCAACCTAGGTAATATGTCTAGTCTTAGTTTTGAGTGTTAATGTTACAAAAACTTTACAATAAAGTATAATGTATATAATTTGATTTGAATTATTAAGGAGCAGTATTGTATTCACCGTTAGGGCCATTCATAATTTCAAAGGTCGTTCAATAATCGTTTGAGGGGAGGCTAGGGGCACTTTAAAATATTAAAAACCAACAAAAAAAAAACTCCAGTCAGAACGTAATACCAAGATGAAACTCTTTAATATGAAGCTCCCTAGTATTGTGATACGATATAGATTCGGGACAGGATTTTTATAAAGCACATCGATGATGAATTTTATAATAGTTATAACATAATCGGTTTTAAGCGTTTTGCTCAATAACTGGAAATGATAAGCACGTCAAGCGTTAATTAAAGTTATGTCTTATAAGGTTTTGAACACATTTCTATACTTTTTCAAAATGTTACATTTTAGGCCCTTAACTTAATAAAAAATGATAAAATGGTTAAAAATATACACTTATGTTTTCACTTTTACAAGTTTGGTCCTTCTAGTTTAAAAGATGTACAAAGTAAACCTTGTATTTTGGAAAGTGACATAATAGACCCCTATAGTTATAACTTTGATAAAATGACATTTTCAGTCCCTTTAGTTATAAGTTTCAGAAAGTTACGATATATACCCTTTTGCATGAAAAATGTATCGTTTTTATTCCAAAATCCATAATAATGATATTTTTTAATATGAAAAGTAATTTACAGGTTATAGCTTATTAATATAAGCTAAAATATGAAGGTTTAACGTAACAAAAGTTCAAAATAACGATTCGTTAAGCTAGAAATCAAAACGGGTCAAATTAGGGTTTTAAAATGAAAACGCGTGGGTTTTAAGTTTAAATTCTTTCAAGACTTAATAAAGTACTTATTATAATGTTAGATAAACTTATTAGGATAGATTATAACAATAGTTTACATGGTTTAGTGTATAGATTAAGCAAAAAATATGAAAATTAAAGGTTTAATGAGCTTGGTTGGGATCAAAAAGGTTAATAAAACACTATGTTTTTTGAGTTCAAATGCTTTTAACATTAGTTTAAAGCCCATGATCATATGATCATTATAAGGGTTATAAAAACAGAAATGTGAGCTTTATGGAACTTGGTTTTGAGATTATAGCTTGGAAAAACGGGTCGAAATCAGGACTTTTAGCTTCGTACTTACGCTAGAATAAACAACTCCGGGGGCTTTTTTCTTGGTTTCTTTTCTTACTTGGTCTTGGGACTTTTATACTTCTATTTTGCTATGTAAATTATTGGAACTCCATTTGTGGGTTAAGAGAGGTTGTGGGGGCATTGATTTGAAAGCAACATGTATGTATGCCTATTTATAAGTCTTGAAAACTTAATGACCAAAGTTTCATTGGTAGATCAAAGTGTTACGGGATTAGATGGGTGACTATTAGCAGCTAGGAGGTGAGTCTTACAAGCTAGAACTAGCTAGGATTGAAAGGTGGAAGGATTTTGGGGTGTTTGTGTGTTTGGCTAGAAATGAAACAACAAGGTGATGATGTAGCTTCTTGGTGGCCATGGAATGTGTTTGAGGTACTTGTAACGCGGCTTATTTATATGAGATGTTCTTGGCTTTTAAGTGACCTAAAACCCAATTTCTTGGCTTATTTAGGGAGCCTATAAGCCCTTGGATAAGCCCTTCAAATTTCAGCCATTAGGAAGCTTTCTAGATAGCTTAATTCTAAGCTCAAGTAAGCCCTTTGACTGTTTTTAGCTTAAGTTAGGTATAGGGATTGCTTAAGTATCATTTTTGCTTATTCAGCTTTTGTAATAAGCTCTTTTGATTCCTAACAGCTCATTTTGATAAAGTTGATAGTGTTGTATGCTTATTTCTCATTTTTTTAGCTTATTTGTCCAAAACTTAAGCCATCTCAGCTTTTAAGCTCATTTTAAGCTTTCTGTCATTAAGCCTTTGTCCCAGCTTATTTAGTCTTAAGCTTTTAGTTTTTTTAGATTATTTAGATTAGTTTAGGTCCCCTTTAGCTTATTTTGTCCCTAGTCCTAGCTTATTTCGACCCTAAGTCCAAAAAGACTTAGCATTTTTCTAGCTTTAAGCTCATTTAAGCCAAACTGTCAAGTTTAAGCTTATTTTTAAGCTTATTTATTGCTTTTCATAAAAAGTTGTAGAAGACAAAGTTGTTAAGCCCCACGAGCTTAACAACTTTGCTTCTTTGAGTTTTCGAAAAAAAAAGGGAAAGACACTTGGCCCGTGTTAGTTTATGCTACTAGGCATACACTTACTGATGTTAGGCATAAGTTAATGCTGCCAGGCATAACGTGCTACTGCTGGGTTAGTTAATACTGTTAGGCTTAACTTAATGCTGCCAGTTCCAATTAATGCTGTTGAGGGTGATTTCATAAATACTTAGATTAAGGGTTTCAATCACTCATTCGTTCGATTTTACACTTTCTTATCCTCTCTAATCATAAACCCTAACTCAATTTCATCTTTAATCATCAAAACCTTACAATGTCGACCCCAAAGTTTGCTGAAACTCACAATTTGGTTGCATTCTTGGAGAAACCCGAAGAAAGTAATGGGTTTGAGGAAATTATTGATTTTCTGAATACAAGTTCTATCCAATATGCGTTAACAGTTAATCCCACCATTTATACTACCTGTATTGAATAGTTCTGGGCATCTGCTAAGGCTAAGACAGTTAATGGGGAGCGTCAGATACAATCCCTAATAGACAAAAAGAAGGTAATCATCACTAAGACGAATAAAAGGAGTGATCTTAAGTTAGATGATGCTGAAGGAACAGATTGTCTACCTACTGCTACCATTTTTGCAGAATTGGAAAGAATGGGGTATGAAAATCTTACTCAAACGCTTACATTCTATAAAGCTTATTTTTCATCCCAATAGAAATTTCTTATCCATACCATACTGCAATGCCTTAGTGCTAAGACTACATCCTGGAATGAATTTAGTAGCACTATGGCATCTACTATCATATGTCTTGCCACAAACAAAAATTTCAACTTCTCCAAGTACATTTTTGATAATATGGTGAAGAACTTGGAGGGTGGGGTAAAATTTCTTATGTATCTAAGGTTTGTGCAAGTCTTCCTGGACAAACAAGTTAAGGGAATGTCCAGACATAAAGGAATTTATGTTATACCTTCCCACACCAAGAAGGTGTTTGCTAACATGAAGAGACCAGGAAAGGGTTTTTTCTGGAAAGGTCACACCTCTATTTGAAACAATGATGGTTCAAGCTACTAAAGACATGGGTGAAGATTCAGCTGCTCCTACTGATTCTCATTCCACACCCATTCATACTCAACCATCTTCATCTAAACCTCAAAAGAAAAAGTCAAGAAGGAAACAGAGGAAGGACAGTGGTCCTACAGAGCCTATCCCTGATGAGGCTATCAATGAGGAGCATGTAGCTACCCCTTCCTGTGATCCACCTCAAAGTGGTGAGGATAGAATGCAACTTACTGAATTGATGGATCTTTGTACCCAATTACAATCAAGAGTTCTTGCTCTGGAGACTACAAAATCTAATCAAGCTTTGGAGATTGAGAGCTTGAAAAGAAGAGTAAAGAGTTTGGAAAAGAGAAGGAAGTCAAGAACACCAGGGTTCAAGAGATTAAGGAAGGTTGGTTCAGTTAGCAGGGTAGAATCCTCTAATGATGTTAGTTTGGGTGCTCAGGAGGATGCATCCAAATAGGGGAGGAAAATTGCTGATCTTGATGCTGATGCAGAAGTGACTTTGGTGGATGAGACTCAAGAGATGAATGATGACAACCTGATGTTTGATACAGGTGTGTTGGAAGAGCAGGAAAAAGAAGTTGCTAAAAAGGAAGTTAGTGTTGCTGATCCAGTTACTACTGCTGGTGAAGTAGTTACTACTGCTAATGTTGAAGTTACTACTGCCAATGCTCCAACAACAACTATTGATGAGTTGACTCTGGCTCAGACTCTAATAGAAATCAAAGCAGCTAAACCCAAAGCTGTTACATCTGCTGCTACAACAACTACAACTACAAGACCCAAGGCTAGAGGGGTTGTAGTTCAAGAGCCAAGTGAATTCAAAACAACATCATCACCTTTACAAGCATCACAACTTCCACAGGCTAAAGACAAAGGCAAGGCAAAAATGGTTGAGCCTGAAAAACCTTTGAAGAAGAAAGATCAAATTGCAATGGATGAAGAAGTTGCTAGAAATCTTGAAGCTCAACTACAAGCTGAATTGGAAGAAGAAGAGAGGATTTCAAGACTAAAGGAAGAAAAAGCCAACATAGCTTTACTTGAATCATGGGATAACACACAAGCTATGATGGATGCTGACTTTCAATTGGCTCAACAAATGCAAACAGAAGAACAAGAACAGTTGAGTATTGAAGAAAAGTCAAAATTGTTTGTAGAACTCTTGGAGAAGAGAAAGAAACACTTTGCAGCATTAAGAGCTCAAGAGAAAAGGAGCAAGCCACCAACTAAGGCACAAAAGAGAAATACAATGTCTACCTATTTGAAGAACATGGCTGGATACAAACACAATCAGCTGAAGAGCAAAAGTTATGATGAGATCCAGGAGATGTTTGATAAAGAGATGAAAAGGGTAAACACTTTTGTAGACATGAATACAGAGTTGGTGAAAAGCAGTGAGACAAGAACAGAAGGAAGTTCTAAAAGAGCAGGGGATGAGCTTGAATCTGATAACTCAAAGAAGCAGAAGATAGATGAGCATGTAGAAGCTGAAAAAGATGATGATCAAGAGGAGGCAGAGATGAAAAAGCATATTGAGATAGTTAAAGATGATGAGGTAGCAATTGATGCTATACCTCTAGCCACCAAACCTCCAGTGATTGTTAAATACAAGATTGTCAAAGAAGGAAAGTTTGTATACTTTCAATTGATAAGAGCTGATGGAAGTTCAAAAAGATACTTATCAATGATCAAGATGCTCCAGAATATTGATAGAGAAGACTTGGAGACCCTCTGGAAGTTGGTTAAAGCTAAACATGGGAATACAAGGCCAGAGGATGAATATGAAAGAGTGTTATGGGGTGATATGAAGGTAATGTTTAAACCTGACATAAAAAGTGAAGTATGGAGAAATCTACAGGGATACAAAGTGACTATTTGGAAGTTGTTTGATACACGTGGAGTGCACTTTGTAAGATTTAAAAATCTACATATCTTTATGTTGGTTGGGAAAAGATATCCCCTTACACCAATAACAATCTCAAACATGCTGATCAAAAAGCTTCAAGCTGATCATTGGATTGAGATGTGCTATCAACTACTCAAGCTCATGACAAAGCAGGAAAAGGGTCAATGAAGTGTTTGAATACATCCTCCTAATAGTGATGAAGACTTTTAATGTAGAAACTTAAAGATTCAAAAGATGAAACTCAAGTTTAGGGGATGATTGTTGGGATTAAAAGACTTCAAGATGATTCTTAGAGTTACTACGGCTCAGTTACAACTGTTGAGTGATTACTACTACTGGAAGGATTATGCTGACAGAGACGAGATCAAAGATTGATTGGAGAACAAGAATACTTATGAAGATAAGTATTAGTTATTTGTAAAGAAGATATGTATAACTTATTTGTTTAGGAGATTACATTTGTTTATAGAAAAGATCATGATAAGTTAGGAAAGTATTGTAAGCCTTGTAGGACTCCTTGGTGTATAAAAGGAGGTCCTAGGGCATAATGTTTGGAGTACATCTTTGATATTCATAGCTTCAAGGTTATTTTATAACCCTATCACTATTCAAAGTGACCATTTCATATTGAGGCTGGAAGTTTAGTAAAAGTTTGTTTACTGTTTTATTGTTCTTTTTAGTATTACAAACTAGTTTCTGCATAGTTTGTGATATTCTCAATCTTAGTTTCTACTATAGTTGTTTTGGATTTATCTAACATAACTAAGCTTTAACAAGCTAAGTAAGATCTGTTCAAAAGGGATCAACACGAATTCCTAAAGATCTAAAAGCGAACCTTACATTTTTTGGGTGGAATTCTGAGGGTTTTGTGCTATTCATATAAATTCCTATCCATAAGACACTAACAATACTCAGTTTTCATCAGTATATGTCATAAACAATTTTAAATTTGGGTCAAAATTACCTCTTATGCTATGTTTCGGTATATTACCCATCATTTTAAGGACAAAGCAAATGGCAAATGAAAGAATAGTTTCTAAGGCTTATTTTCCCCCTACACTTAAGTTGAACATTGTCCCTAATGTTCAATAAAGGTACCCGTAAAAACGAATTAAAGGGAAAAGAAAACAAGGAAAAAAACTAGTACTCCCCTAGTTTGATCAATAATTGATAAGAAACATGCGATAACTCGTTAAATTGTCATCCAATAATTGTCCAATGAAACTTCCTAAGAACTTCCAAGCTTCTTCTCATCAAATATAACCTGGAATCAAATACAAAGACAACTATACCAAGCATAAAATGTGCGATTTAATGTTATACAATATGAAATTAGGGTTGACTCTATAAAGCAGTAAAGATTGGATGAGAGAATTGTTAATCTCATGGTTTTGCATGTTTACAAAAGAATAGTACATATTATAAATGTTGTACAAGTTACATTTTAAAAAATAATTAAAAACTTTAAGTTTTCTGGACCTGGGCGTGTGATGCCGTCAAGAAAATCCTGACCCCGTCACAGGTGTCGTGGTGAAGGCATCGCGTGTAAATCGTGATGCCGTCTCCACGTTCTGTGAAAACAAAAATTTTGTTTTAGATGAAAAATTTCTTGCACTTGATTCCATAAGTTAATTCCTGAATAAATGGCTACATAAAACCTGAGTTTTGACAATTCAATCATATGACTTGAAACTGACGCGAATTAATCTAATAAAATTATTTAACATGCTTGAACTTGGTTCAAAAACCGGATAAATTCCCCTACACTTATTATTTGCAAAATTCCTTTGATTGAAATTAAGACGAGGTTAAAAAACAAAACAAAGCATGATTACAAGATTGGGGTTCGAACATGATAGAATAAAATGAAAAGAATAAAACACATGACACTCCTAGTGTGCAGGAAAAATAAAATTGGGTTGCCTCCCAAGAAGCGCTTTTCTTTATTTTACGAGTCTTGTAGCTAGAACCGAAGTCACATGTCCTTACGTGACTTGTCCTTCATCGTCCACTTCTTTGTCAACTTTTGTAAGAGCGGGATTATAACACACCCATTTTGACAAATATAGCAGCGGACGCTAATCTGGGGTATTATTTCATAGTACAACAGTCATAATCATAGAAAATGACTCGTATAGATACGTTTTTGTAAAATTTAGTTAGCATTCATTTATTCATCAGAGTTTTACAAGAAGAGAGATCCCAAAATCTAGAAACATAAAGTTTGAATGATAACATTTTAGCCATCTTCAAGTTCGTGCCACTCCGTGCCGTAAGATGCTTAGTTACCTGAGATAAACATGCTAAAAAGTCAACACAAAGTTGAGTGAAATTCATAGGTTTATGTTAAACAGTTTGAATACAAGTTCAATAGTGGGTTACATTGTTATACACCCATAAGTGTAATAATTGCAATGAGTACAATTATTATAGAAAATAGTATTATTGCCCTAAGCTCATGACACCAAGACCTTGAGATAATCAATAATCACAAGAAGTTGCCCCAACGGGTGCCTTTGCCAAACACCCGCATAGTGATTCAAATGAAGTGTGTTTGGTTACCAAAAAGTATAGGTACACCAATGGGGGAGTTCAGTCCCAAAATAGATCTATTCACAGCATTCACGCTTACTCTGAAAAGTAATTAACGATTCATGATAGTGGGGTCTTAATGACAAAAGTAAGGACTTAGGCAATAATATATCAGGATAACATGTATCCCCCTCGCAGGTCTATGAAAACATTAGAAGATTTAAAATGCGAGGCTATGAACTCACCTTAACAGGGAAATCTGATTTATGTCAAAAGTATATCAAGTGAAAGTAACGGCCTCGTCACGCAACCTGAGGTAATATGTTTTTTTTTCCAAAAAGTCTTATTGTGATGTTTATGTTTCAAAAACTTTCCATAAAGTTTAATGTTTTGCTTTGATTTATTAATTTATGGAAATTATTTGTATCAATGTTTGGGCTATCATAATTCGAGGGTCATGCAGTATCTGTTTGAGGAGCCAGGCCTCTTTAAATCATTAAACCCAACGAACTTGTCCAAAACAAAATACCCCTAAATGGCACACACTCTCACATGGAAATTCCCATAGTTAATGTGATACGATAAGATTTTAAGTTTCTTCAAAAGCTAGTCGATGATAAATTACGTTAGATATATAACGTAATTGATTTATAATGCGTCGATCGATGATTAATAGCGAAAAATGTATCGAGTTTTATAAATCGATTAGGTCTTATAATATTCATATATATTTTTATAATTTATTTTAAAATATTATATTTTATATTTTTAAGTTTGCAAAATGGCAATAAATACCCTTGATTTATAAACTTTTATAAATTTAGTCCTTTATATATAATAGTATATGTATTTTAAACCTTTTAACTTTAGGACTTGCAAATGCCCCTTGTAGTATAACTTTACGGAAAATGACCATTTTCAGTCCTTATAGTTATAAATTTCAAAATAGTTACGATATAACCCCTATGCATGAAAGAACTTGCAAATCAAAGTCCAAAAGTCATATTTTGATATTTAAAATCCAGAGTTTTGCAAGTCATGGCTTATTAGAATAAGCTAAAATAAGATGTTCTAACATAAAAAAAGTTTAGAAAAAGGATTCGTTAGCTAGAAAATCAAAAACGGGGTCTTTTTAGAGGTTTTTAACCAAAAACGCATGGGTTTGAGGATTCAAGGCTTGAATAAGAGTTCATATAGGATCTTAGGAGTCGTATGAATAATCTAAAATAGATTATGAGTTTATTGAACAAGATTTTGAGCTTACTTGAGCTTATATGGGTCGTATGAGCTTATTTGGATTCGTACGCCTAGAAAACAACTTCAAGGGCTTCTTTTTCTTGATTCTTGGCTTCAATTCTGATCTTAAGGCTTCTCTTGATCCTCCTTGGTCTGATTTAGAACTCCATTTGTGTTTGTGATGAAGATTTGAGGTGTGTTTGAAAAGTATGTGTATGTATGCGTATATATAGTACTCGAACACCCTTGGTGGCCAAGTTTTCTTGGTGTGGTGGCCAAGGGTTGTAGGGGAATGACTAAGGGCAGCTAGGTGATGAGTATGGAGAGCTAGGAGTGTAGCTTTGCAAGGTGGAAGGGTTGTGGGGGGTTCAGTTTGCAAGAAAGGTGACGAAGGGGGTGTTTGCTTGGTAACCAAGTATTGTAGCAAGCAAGGAGGCAAGGAGGTGGGTAAGGTGCTTGGTGGTGATGTAGTAGTGAGGTCATGGTGGTGCTTGGATGCTAGCTTGGTTTAAAATGGGTCAAAAATGAAATAAAGGGGTGTCGGGTTTGAATTTAGGTTCGGGTTAGGGTTTTTGGTTTTAAATTCGAGTTAGGGTTAAGGTTTAGGATAGATTAGGGTTTAGGATTAAGGTTTTATTGTTAGGATTAGGGTTTAGGTTTAAGGTTTAGGTTTTAAAATGAAATTAGGGTTTTAAAACTAGTTTAGGGTTTCGGGTTAGGGTTTTAGGTTTTAGGACGTAGATTAGGGTTTAGGATTAGGGTAATTAGGGTTTAAATGTTGTGCATTAGGAGCTTGTACTTAGTGCTTAAGTAATGGTAAGAAACTAGAAGAAAAATGGTGGTAAAATGAGCTTATTTGAATCCGTGCTTTATTGATTTGTACATTGAGCTTAAACGTGTTGTACCATGGTTTTGGAGGGAAGTATGATTCAAATATTATGCTATGATACTTGTACACATGCCTTGAATACTTGTACATTCATTTTATATGTGTACATTACATATAATTAGGGTTTGATATAAACGTTTAATGTTTAAAGTTCGTTTTGAAATAACATTGTAAATGGTACGTTAAATGGGTAATGTACTTGGTAAAAATGATATTAAGATATAGACTTGACATATTAGGATGTTTACATGATATAGACATAGATAGAATTGGCATAGGTAGGTTGTGTGAGCTCGTTTACTTTAGAGATTCAAATTACGTTGCATAATGAGATAAAGCAAAAATTTCCCTGTAAAAAGGTGGTATATATAATAGATGGATATTATAGTGTATCTAATTTAAAAGATGGATAATTACATTGATGAAAATTACGGGTTGTAGTCCCCCTTCCTTAAAAGAAATCTCGTCCCGAGATTTAGTTGGATGTCGAAGTGATGTTTGAAAAAAGATGTGCATATTTAGCACTAATTTCATTTTCGCGTTCCCATGTAAATTCTGGTCCTCTTTTAGAGTTTCATCATACTTTGACTATAGGAATACGACTTTGTCTTAGTTGCTTGACTTCTCGGTACATAATCTCTACTAGTTCTTCCACAAAGTTGAGTTTGTCATCGAGCCGAAGTTCTTTCATTGGAATGACAAGAGATTCATCAGATAGGCATTTCTTTAGATTAGAAACGTAGAAAGTATTGTGAACATTACTGAGCTCTTCAGGAAGATCAAGTTTATACGCCACTGGACTGAATCTTTTAAGGATCATAAATGGTCCAATGTACCAGGGATTAAGCTTTCCTCATTTTCTGAATTAGATGACACAGGTGACACTTTTAACATAACTCGATCTCCAACTTGAAATTCTAAAGGCTTTTGTCTTATATTGGCATAACTTCTCTATCGGTCTCTTGTATCTTGCAAGCGTTGTCAAATTTGCACTATTTTCTTGGTGGTTTCATGGATTATTTCTTGTACCGTAAGTTGAACATCTCTAACTTCGGCCCAGCAAACAGGTGATCTGCATTTTCGACCATAAAGTGCCTCAAATGGTGTTGCTTAATACTGGCATGGTAAATGTTATTGTAAGAAAATTCTACTAATGGTAAGTGTTTTTCCCATCCTTTTCCAAAATCTATAACACAGGCTCGAAGCATGTCTTCAATTGTTTGGATGGTCCTTTCACTTTGCCTATTAGTTTTGAGATGATATGCCGTACTCATGTCTAATTAAGAACAAAAAGCACTTTGTAATGATTGCCAGAATCTGGATGTGAAATGACTATCATGATCCGAGATGATAGATATTGGCACTCTATGCGGGGATACTATTTCCATTATGTACAATCTTGTAAGGGTTTCCATACTCTCTATCTCTCGGGTAGGGATAAAATGTATGGATTTGGTAAGGCGATCGACAAGGACCCAGATTATGTCATGTCTGTTTGATGTTTTAGGTAGTTTTGTGATGAAATCCATCGTTATTCTTTCCTACTTCCACATAGGAAGCTCCGATTGTACCAGTAAGCTGGATGGCTATTGACATTCTGCCTTAACTCTAGAACATGTCAAACATTTGCCAACATATTCAGCGATGATTGCTGTTAGGAATTTTGTAATAGATAGTTACTACTATTAGGTATGTAGTTCCTACTGGTAGAGTAAAAGTTCCTGCTGGTAGGTATGTAGTTCCTACTGGTAAGGATAATGTTATAGTTAGTACTGGCAGGACAAAAGTTATTCCTGCTCGTAGTACAATATTAGTCCTGGTAGTATTATGCTTACTTCAGGTTAATAGTATAGTTAGTTAGTGCTAAGGATATGCGTGAGATATCCTAGGAAGTGATAACACTTATCACTTTAGCTTTTAGCGAGTCTTAAGGAAATAATAAATTAGGGTTTCATGTGTATTTAAGAAACCTACGGCCTTAAATAAAGGCAGACATTGAATTTATTAGAAAAACACGTTTATTATCAATAGAAAAGATCCATAGAGGATCATTGTTTTTAGTAATTCTTTAACTTTGTTGTTTATATTCCGCATAAATAATAGTCTCATTTGTTAGAGTCTCTCTTAGAGTTGCTTGTGATTACATAACTGCTCTACAACCTTAACAAGCTTGAAGATTTATCTAAGGTAGAACCTACAAGTGGTATCAGAGCCTGGAGAGAGACTCTGTTAAAGAAACTTTAATATTCTTACTTATAAAAACTTTACAAAATCCATCACAAACATACCCTATGCCATCACCATCAGTACCTACATTCTCTTTCCCATCAACATCTGAACCTGTGTTCTCTGTATCAACCTCTAAACCAATTTTTGAGTCTCCAAACCACTCTCAGAACTCTCAACACTCTCAAACCTCACAAACCACCCAGTCTCAGCAACTCCAACAATATCACACAACCACTGTCTCAAATAATAATGCCAAATTTCCTTATTTAAAGAAGGAAGAATATGAGACGTGGGCTATGAAGATGGAGTATTAGATTATGAACAGTGATCACAACTTGTGGAACATTATTCTAAATGGAAACAGCAGGAAAAGGACAGGAAGAGATCCAAAAGGAAATGTTATGATTCTTCCTCCTGTTTCTGTTAAAGAAAACATTGTTGTTCAAAGAGAGACAAAAGCAAGAACTATATTGCTTCAGTATATTCCTGAGGATCATATGGCTAATTTTCACCATTTAGATGATGCAAGGGATATCTGGTTAGCTGTCAAAGCCAGATTTGGAGGTAATGATGAGTCTAAGAAAATGAGGAAGTTAATGCTAAAACAAGAGTTTTTAGAATTTAGGGTATCTGAATCAGAGGGTTTACATAAGGGCTATGACAGATTTCAGAAGATACTGAGTTAACTCAATCTGATGCAAGCTAATCCTGACAATGAAGATTATAACATGAAGTTTCTCAGAGCACTTCCACCTTCTTGGTCACAGGTGGCCATCACTCTTAAAACAAAAGGTGGTCTTGGTTATCTAAGCTTTGATGATCTATACAACAAGCTTATAACTCTTGAAATTGATGTGAAGGGTGGCTCAAGTTATGATTCAAGAGCTACTTCTGCTCCTACCCATTCAGCCTTTATTAGTGCTGCTAGCACTAATTAAAAGATGTCATATCCTGATCAATCTCATTCAACCATTTTTACTTCTGCTTCATCAAGTTCTGCTGCTTTAAGCAATGTGATTGAAAATGTTCTTCATTCCTTTGTTACTGAAAGTGATCCACAACAGCAGATCACTTATGAAGATTTTAATCAGATTGGGAAATTGGATTTGGAAGAATTAGACATCAAATGGCAAATGGCAATGCTCTCTGTTAAGATTAACATATTTGAAAAGAAAGCTGGAAGAAAGATGAAGTTTAATAACAAGGATGCTGCAAGATTTGACAAGAAGAAGGTCAAATGCTATAAATGCTCTGAGTTGGGTCATTTTGCTAGGGAATGTACAGGAAAACATTTAGATTCTAAAGCAAGGTACTCCTCATTCAAACTTAAGGAGTTGGATAAGTCAGAAGATCTAAAGGCTTTGTTGTTTGTTGATTTAATGTTAAACTGGTCAGACCATGAAGGTGAAGATGTGGGAAATGGTGCTACTCAAGTATATGGGATGATTGTTGGTGCTGAGAATACTACTAGTGTTGCTACTGGTGATGTTGCTGATGATGTCTCTAATGCTAATGCTGAATTTGCCCTTATGGGTATCTCTTCTCAGGTACATACTTGTCCTTTTAGTTGTGATCATCTATATGCAGAACTTAAAAAGGAATTTGATACTTTAGAAGTTCAACACAAAGAGAGTTATATCCAAGTTCAAGCATATAAAAGTACATTACAAACCTTTATACAACAGAAGGGATGGTACCAAAGTAATCAGCTAGCATTAGAAGAAAGAATCAGAATATTAACTGCTAATTTGGAAAATACTACAAACATGTTAAAATATACTGAAAAACTGAATGATCAGCTTAAACTTGAAAAACTGGATACTCAGGTTAAACTTGAAGAGTCTAAGGCAAGATTTGATAAATGGAAGGAGTCTTCCAAAAACCTGCACAAACTGATCAATAGCTCCATGTCCACTAGAACAAAATTTGGTTTAGGATATGGAGAAACTTTTGGATCAGATGAGGTGTTTGATCCCTCTGCCCCTAGTATCTTTGACTCCACACCTAAGGATGTAGAAGGGATACCTCTATATGACAGGTTTGACAAAGCTGTAGGAATGCATGCTGTTCCTCCACCTATAACAGGAACATTCATGCCTCCTTCCAACAGGCCTGACCTAGATGATACACAGTTTACCTATGGTTCAAAGTCCAATAATTCTTTTGAAACTAACTCTGTATCTAATGACTTTGTCTCTTGTGATAACAGTGACAAGTCCTCAGACTCAGAGACCACTGGCTTTGCATCCTGTGTTTCAAGTATTAAGTCCTCAGGCTCCAAGACCAATGAACCCTTAGCCTCTGCCCTAGTTCAGTTGATTTCAAGACTGTGTCAGAGACTCCTGACCAACAACCAAGTTCCACCAATGATAATTCTAGTTTTTCTTTTAAGGCAAATATAAAATTTCCTAGGAATTTATGTAATAAGAGTGGAATAAACAGTAGGAGTCTTTGTAAAAGCAAGTCTTTTGGTTCTAAGACATGTTTTGTTGTAGGTAGTAAATTTAGTTTTTGATAAAAAGATTTTTATATTAATTGAGAAACAGTTGGAATTGCATAAATAAACCTATGTGGAATAATGTTGGCAAAATATTCCCTCATTTGTACCAAAAGCAGCATCTGTTCCTGCTGGTAGTAGGAATAGACCAACATTTGTTCTTGCTGGTAGTAGGAATAGACCAACATTTGTTCCTGCTGGTAGACCATTTTCTGTTGGTTGAAAAAATCATGCTGCTCGACCTATGACCGGACTAACAAACCATTATTTTCAACACTTTAGTAGGCATAGCTATTATAACAAAATGTATATGGATAAGGGAAGATGGGGAACTGCTGTTAAGCCCTCATCAGGTTGTTCTTGGAGAATTTAAAGGCCAAATATGCAATGGGGATCCAAAACAATGAGGATCCATCAATCTACATGGTTTTAACTCCTTAAATGATCCATAAGGCAGCCAAATCAGTAATGACTTGGACTCCCATGTATACTAATGTGGAGTTGTATTGTGTATTGTAGGAAAACCTCATAAAAATTAAGATTTAGGAATTGTAGATAGTGGTTGTTCC
Organism: Tanacetum coccineum; assembly: GCA_026074375.1. Classification (NCBI taxonomy): domain Eukaryota; kingdom Viridiplantae; phylum Streptophyta; class Magnoliopsida; order Asterales; family Asteraceae; genus Tanacetum; species Tanacetum coccineum. The sequence goes on from BQNB010003213.1 coordinate 84,781, forward strand.
AGAAGCATGGCAGGCAATAAGGAGAAATTGGATGACTTTGTGAAGATTGTAGGAGGTACTGTGACTTTTAGAGGTGGAGATGGCAAAATCACTGGAAAAGGCACTACAAGGACTTCCAAATTAAACTTTGAGAATGTTTAATATGTGAAGAGCTTCAAAACTTTATAACTTGTATTCTCTGTATCACAAAATATTGAAACCAAGGAACAAAGCCTTTTCACTGATAAACGTGCCTTGTTCTTCTCTAAGAGTTCCAACTACCTGAAATAGTCAGGTGGTTCTCAGAGTTCCAAGAAGGCACAATCTCTACTGCTTTAGTTTGTCTGACATCTAACCTGAAAGAGATGTCACCTGTTTGCTGGCAAAAGCATCCTTAGATGAGTCTACCAAATGGCATAGAAGGATGGCTCATGTGAACTTCAAAAACATGAACAAGCTGGCAAAGCATGGATTAGTCCAAATGGGCTACCCTCCAAACTCTTCACTAATGAGCACAATTGTGTTGCCTGCAACAAAGGAAAGCAACACAAGGCTTCTTACAAGGCCATCACTGTTGTGAGCATCATTTCTGCTCCTCTTCAGTTACTTCACATGGACCTTTTTGGTCCTACTTTCCATTAAAGAAAGCATTTGAACACAATACTACTCCTTGGTGGTTACAGATACTTTACAGGTTTACATGGGTTTTTCATTTTGGGGACTAAGATAAACATATGGTATCCTTAAGACTTTAATACTTTTAATTGAAAACCATTTGAACCTAAACATTAAAGCCATAAGGTGTGGGACAAGGGACAGAGTTTAAAAATTAGAAATTAATAAACTCTGTGGGTCAAAGGGGTAAAAGGGATTATAAAATCCAGAACCCCACAAAAATGGGGTTGCTAAAAGATAGAATAGAACCCTCATAGAGCAGCAAAAACTAGCTTGCTGACTCTAAGTTACCTACCATGTTTTTGGGACTAAGCAGTAGAACTGCTTGTTTAATGTTTGAACAGGTTCTAGTGACTAAACCCTAACAAGACACCTAATGAACTAGTGTCTGGGAAAGTTCCCACATCGATTCCTTAAACCTTTTGGGTGTCATGTGAACCATACTTAATACCAGAGACCACTTTGGGAAAATTTGAGGGAAAAACGCTGATAAGCTTTATTGTTGGGTATAGCTCACATAGTAATGCTTATAGGGTCTACAATTTCTAACCAGCAAAAAGATAGAAGAAAACACTTAATCTGAGATATCTTTGAGGATAATCTAATGTTCATGTGTTTGGTCATGAGTTGTATTTTTGACCTTGACTATTTGACTGATTCTTTAGGTTATACTCGTTTCAAAACTAATCAACCTGCAGGTACCCAAGATACTAACATACATGCAGGTACACAAGATGATTCAGATTCGGAGTGTGATGAACAAGTAATTGTTGTTCCTTCTTTTCCTTCTAACTCTTTTTCAGTCCCTAAGGTTTATGAAGCTTCTGATATGGTGGAGAGCAGTTCAGATTATGCAGAGGAACTTGCTAGGCTTCAAAAACAAGCATATGAAGCCAATGCTACAGCTGAGAAGCATCTGAGTCAAGCTGATCTTGCAGCCAGTAGGAATAGGGTTCCTGCTGGTAAGATTGATTCTGCTGCTGGTGTTTCTTATGGTCCTACTAAAACTTCTACTCTTGTTTTTACACCTGTTCATACTGCTCGCAACACACATTCCTCTGTCACTCATTGGGCTTCAAAGTGACAATCTACAAGATAATCCTTCTCCTTCTGCCCCTTTGTCAAATTCCATGTCCTCATCTTCATAGCTGGAGACATACACCACCATCCTGAACACAGGCATTTTCTCATCCTCTCAAATATGATGATTTTGGTAGTATAAGTCACCAACATTAGGCACCAAGTATAGTTGTTGATTCTGTTCCTACTAAGAGGGTGAACAAAATTCATCCTCAATCACAAATACTTAGAGATCTCACTTCACCTGTTCAGACAAGAGGTACGAAGAAGTCTAAATTTGGTGCAAGTGCTTTTGTTAGCTATGTTCATCATCAACAAAGGAACCATCACACACTATTTACATTATCTGTTTCTTGTTTTCTATCACAACTTGAACAGAAAAAAAAAAATTAAAAAAAGCAGTGTTGGCTCAAGCTCTTATGATCCCTGCCTTTGGAAATGAAGCTATGCCAGAGGAGATGCAACAGTTAATTAATCAAAAGTATGGCACATCTCCCCTCTACCAGATGGAAAAATTACTAATGGACAAAATGGATTCTTAAAAAAAAAAAAAAAAAAAAAAACAAGAAAAAAAAAACAAAAAAAAAAAAAAACAAAAGAGATGCCAGAGGTATAGTTGTCAGGAATAAAGCCAGGTTGGTGGCTCAAGGTCATAGGCAAGAGGAGGGCATTGATTATGATGAGGTATTTGCTCCAGTTGCTAGAATTGAAGCTATTAGACTATTCCTAGCATTTGCCTCATATATGGGATTTATGGTATATCAAATGGATGTGAAGAGTGCTTTCCTTTATGGGGAAATTGAAGAAGAAGTTTATGTTACTCAACCTAAGGGATTTGAAGATCCTTATTTCCCTAAGCATGTTTACAGAGTTGTGAAAGCTTTGTATGGTCTTCATCAAGCACCAAGGGCCTGGTATGCAAGATTGTCTACTTTTCTGTTAAAGCATAATTACAAAAGAGGTACAATAGACAAAACTCTTTTCATTAAGAAGAATTCCAGGGATATCATCTTAGTTCAGGTCTTTGTGGATGACATTATATTTGGGTCTACAAACAAGGCCTGGTGTGATGATTTTGAGGTCTTGATAAAAGGAGAATTTGAGATGAGTGCTATGGGTGAGTAACTTTTATTCTTTAGGCAATACAAGTGAAGCAGAACCCGATGAGATCTTATCAGCCAAGACAAGTATGTCCAGGACATGCTTAAAAATTTGATATGGAGAGTGTGAGACCTGCAACAACACCCTTTAGAAGCTTCAAAGCCAAAAAACCAAAGGAGAACCTGAAGATGCTGTTAAAGTTTTACTTATACAAATCCATGATAGGTTCCCTCATGTATTTGACGCATCAAGGGCCTGATATTCAGTTTGCGTGATGCTTGTTCTAGACACCAGTACACCTTTGACTTCCAATTGAATGCAGTCAAGAAGATCTTTAAGTATCTTAAAGGCCAACCAAAACTAGGTCTATGGTAAACCAAGAATTCCCCCTTTGTGTTGAAGCAAATAGTTGACAGTGACTATCTGGGGTTTTCTCATGGTGATAAAAAATCAACACTAGTGGATGTCAAATTCTGGGTAGAAAGGTTGAATTCATGGCATGCAAAAAGCAACCATTGCTGCTACTACCTTCCACTGAAGCAGAGTATGTTGCTGCTGCTAACTGTTGTGGTCAGGTACTTTGGATTCAAAACCAAATGCTTAATTATGGGTTCAACTTTATGAACACCAAAATTTTTATTGATAATCAAAGTACCATTTGCATTGTTAAAAATCCAGTGTTTCACCAAAGAACAAAGCACATAGAAATTAGACACCATTTTATTAGAGATGCAAATGAGAAAAATATTATTCAGGTGCTTAAGGTTCACACAGATGAAAATATGGCTGATTTGTTAACCAAGGCATTTGATGGACCTAGGTTTAATCATCTAGTGGTTCATATTGGGATGCTTAATCCCTAGATGTCGTGGTTAAGGGGAGGATTTGAGTCCAAGGGGAGGACTACTTTTGTAAAATTTTCTAAATAGTAGGTTTTTCTTTTATGCTTACCACTTAGTTATCAACATATTTTTTTCTGGTAGCTTTCATTTTTCTACTGAATTTTAGTTTGTTATGGTAGTTAAAATTTTCCTTTTCATTGTATATGTTCTGTGTGTTTTGGTCTAACCTTTTGCAGATGAATGATTCATGAGTGTGAATTTGCATGGAGAATGTGGCCTTATACTGATAATAAAGTACTCATTTTGGTTGAGTGTCTTTTCTGGTGTTGCAAGAGTTCCTACTAGTAGCTTTACTTGTTCCTACTGGTAGAACAATTCCTACTGGTCTTGTTAGTTTTTTTTAGGGTTGAGTTTTCTTTGAGCGGGTGACTTAAATTGAGTTTTACTTTAATTCAAAGTTATAGTTGAGACAATTGGGCATTTAATTCATCAAAGGGTCACCTATTTAAAGGACTAATTACTCCTTACACTCAATATCTTCAGTACTTTTTAGATCAAACCCTAATTTTTAACAGCCCTTTTTACTCACTCCACTCACTCTTTGAAAAACTCGATTTCCTCTACCAACCAGTAGTAACGTACCCTTGCAATCAAACACCAACACTAAACACCTACCACATTCTTTGTAACTCATCAAAACAATGCCGGCACTTAAGTATCATGATTTGAGCACAACAAGGTGGGTTTCTTGGAGAAACCAAAAGGCAGTGCCGATTATCACCAAGTTCTTGACTTTTTGCGGGGTTCGCACATAAGGTATGCTATTACCCATGACCCCATCATCTATGACTCGTTGGTCAAACAGTTCTGGTCCACGGCCTCTCTTAGAGCTTCTAAGGAAGGCCCTCCAGCTATACTGGCCACCATTGATAGGACTCCCTATACTATCACTGAATCATTAGTTAGGAGCCAACTTCAATTAGATGATGATGGTGGTGTTGAGGACTTGCCCATAGCTGACATATACTTAGGTATGGACAATCTTGGATACCCCACTGAAGGCAAGCTGACCTTCCACAAAAACAAATTCTCACCTCAATGGAGGTTCTTAGTTCACACTATCTTGCATTGTCTCAGTACCAAATCAGGTAGCTGGGATCAATTTGGAAGCTCATTGGCTATTGCTCTTATTTGTTTGACTGAGGGGAGGAGGTATAATTGGTCAAGCTATATTTTCAAAGGGATGGTTAACAACATCAACAATCCTAAAAAGTTTTTGATGTTTCCTAGGTTTCTTCAAATGATTTTGGAAATTGAACCTAGGAATACCAAACAATATCATGCTTTTAAACTGACAAGCAAAATGTTTGCTAACATGAGGTTAAATTTTCAAGGGGACCACATGCCACTTTTGGGTACAATGCTTCCCCCTGCTCAAGCTGCTATTGCAGGTGAAAGTTCAGGGGAAGCTGCACCATCTAACCCTCAGACTGTCCCTAAGACTATCACTGAACCTGATCACTCTCATGATCATGAATCCACACCACCCAGACCAACAACTACTACTTCTAGTGCTCCAGTGAATGAGCAGGGTCCCTCTTCAGACCCTAACATTGCCTCTTCTTCAAGACCTCATGAGTCTGCTCCTGACCAATTCACTTCCACAAATGTGGAAGATGAAACAACGGGAGGTTCTTTTCAAACCTTACCTCCTAGGTCCACTCAAGCTCCACCTGAAGGTACAACCTCAGGAGGTGCTGAGGACCTTGAGAAACTAACAGCTTTGTCTACTCTAGTGTCCACTCTTGTGCAGAAAGTGAATACTCAAGAATCTGAACTTAACGCACACAAGCTGTTGTTCAAGGAGGTAGTAGGAAAGCTGGTTAAGAAGGTAAAATTGTTGGAGGATAAACTTAAAGGTAGAAAAAGGAAGTTTGTGATGACTGATTCTGACAAGGAAGAGGATGCTGAGCAAGATGTGGATCCTCTTATCAAGCTGGCTAAGGCAGCTGCTACAGCTGTTGCTACTTCAGCTGTTCCTACTGGTGGTTCTCATGATGCTGATATTCCACCTAGTTCCTATATTACTTCTGATGAGTTTGCTGGTGGTTCTGATGTTCCTGCTGGTGCTACTACTGGTCCTTCTGCTGATCCTTCTAAGAAGGGTAAATCTCCTTTGTTGGAAGAAGACCCTCCAGTCAGAGAAAGAACATTTAGGCCAAGAGAGGAAGACATATTAGGTGAAGAAGCTGCTAGGAGAATGTATGAAGAAGAGCAGGATGAGTTGGAAAGAGAGAGACAAGAGATGCAGAGGAAAAGACAACAAGATGTGCTGAATACAGCAAAATACTATACAGATTCTGATTGGACTGACATAATGGGTCAAGTTCATGCCAATCAAGGACTTACTGCTGATCTTTTAGGTCCTGATGTCAATGAAGATAACTTTGTTGAAAGAATGGTAGCTCTGATTGCTAAAAGAAGAAGAGATTTTGCTGCACAGAGGTTTCATGACAAGAGGAATAAGCCTATGACCTATACACAACAGAAGGCTTATATGAGAACTCTTTTGAAGAATCAAATCTCCTCCATTTATACTACAAGATGGACCATTAAGCATGTGAAGTCATTTTCTGATGATCAACTCAAAACTGAGTTTGACAAAATCAGAACAGCTCTTGCAGACTTACAATCTCAAAACATCAGGAGATCTCTTAAAAGACCTGGTGCAGATTTGGAACAAGCTAGTTTAAATAAGTCCAAATTAACTGAAGCTCCACAGTCTTCTGTTCCTGATGAATCATAACAACCATCTGCTGAAGTTCCACTTGCTACTACTCAGCAACCATCTGCATTTTCTTCACAACCTATTGTTCCATCTGCTGAGCCAATAACCCATTCCTATGGTACCAAGAGAAAGTCTCTTGGAGCTAGGAAGAAGTCATCTACTGAGTTGTATTTGACTACTGATGATAGGTCCTTCATTAGAGTTCTCTCTGATGATTCTGATGACTCTAATGATGATGATGACCCTCCTATTTTTTGCCCTCTATTTGCTGCTTAGGAGGTGGTACCTACTGGACTGGGAGATGTCAATGCTTTGTACTTCATGGATAAGTCTTCCAAGTACTTTACTCATCTTAGGGAAATTCTTCATTTGGTTGATAGGAAAGATTTGTTTAAGCTCTATGGAATGGTAGATCAGTACTATGAAGAGAATCCTCTAGCTGGTTCTGGTATGATCCTATAGGGTGATCTACAAGTCTTGTTTGAATCTCATGAAGGTGGTACTGGTGCTGGTGTTTGGGCAGATCAACAACAATTGGTTATCAGGAGTTGGAGGTTATTTCCATTTTCAGGTGTTCATGTGTTGGAGACAATTTCTGGCAAGATTCTGTATATGTTTGCAGACACTCCTTATCCTCTTTCAGATCAACTCATGAAGAAGATGTTAAAGCACAAATTGGAGGTTGAAATTGATGGGATTGGGAATGATATGACTTATGCTGAGCAGCTGATTCAGTTCATCAAGAATCAGGTTGCTGCTAGTATTCCTTCTGCATGATACTGGTATCTTGTCACTCTCTTGTATATACTCTATCTTTTGTTATGTTATGTTTAGTCTTTTGGTTTTCATCTATCTTTTGTGAAGCTTGTTGTAAATGGTTTTTGCTTCTTGGAAAATCTTGGTTTTTGGTATACTCTTTTGGGACTGGATCACTTGGTTTTTTAAACTGCTGATGAGCAACTTGGTTTTCATGCTCATCTTTGTATTTCAGTGATCTAATTTGATAAACTAGTTTTATGGCACAATCTTTAAAGGAAAATAATTTTTGGTGCCACATTCTATGGTTCTCAATTGCCAGGCCTTTATGGATAGAATTAATTGAATTTTGGTTCTCAATTACCAAGCCATCAGGCTAGAATCAATTGAGGTATGGTTTCAATTCCCAGATCTATGACCATAATGAATTGATATAGCTTTAATGATTTGCTTAAAATCATAGAGTCTCTCAACTGACTGATGTTTCAAGTACCAATGAGTTGAGATGGTTTGCAATCCACCATGGGAGTAACCCTTTCTGGGTCCTAAGGATTGTCTAGCCCACAAGCAAATGGCTATGTGGTAAAGGCTTATAAAATCCGTTGATGGTTGCCAGGTTAACCAAAACTGGATGGTTTTCACTTGCCATATTCTTGGAATGAAAAGTGGCTAGTCCAAGAGGGTACGGCTTTTGGTAAAGACTAAATCAAATCTGTTGATGGCTGTGATGGTTTGCCAAAAATCATTAGGGATCTCAACTCGCCATTGTTTCATGTACTAAAGAGTTGAAAATGGTCTCAGTCCTCCATGGATTTGACCCTTTCTGGGTGCCAATGGATTGACTATCCCAAGAGTGAATGGCTACTTGGTAAAGGCTCATCAAACCCATTTATATAGCTGTGGTGGTCTTGTTGCAGTCCACGATTAGATGCTGATTTCCTTGTTGCTGATTCAAAGTTTATGAAGGTTGCTTTTGGAGTCGGTTTCAAGATGATTGATGTTCCATCCTCTGGTGTTTTCAATGAAAGATCTATCTAGAAACTTGAAGTTAACTGTGTCAAATTCAAGTTTAGTGGAGGATTGTTAAGAATTTTGTAATAGATAGTTACTATTAGTAGGTATGTAGTTCCTACTGGTAGAGTAAAAGTTCTTGCTGGTAGGTATGTAGTTCCTACTGGTAAGGATAATGTTATAGTTAGTACTGGCAGGACAAAAGTTATTCCTGCTGGTAGTACAATATTAGTCCTGGTAGTATTATGCTTACTACGAGTTGATAGTATAGTTAGTTAGTCATAGGGATATGCATGAGATATTCTAGGAAGTGATAACACTTATCACTTTAGCTTTTAGCGAGTCTTAAGGAAACAAGTAGTTAGGGTTTCATGCGTATTTAAGAAACCTACGGTGATAGATGAAACCATCGATTAGAAAAACACTTTTATTATTAATAGAAAAGATCCATAAGGGATCATTGTTTTTAGTAATTCTTTAACTCTGTTGTTTATATTCCGCGTAAACAATAGTTTCATTTGTTAGAGTCTCTCTTAGAGTTGCTTGTGATTACATAAGTGCTCTACAACCTCAACAGGCGTGAAGATCTATCTAGGGCTGGACCTACAATTGCCTTCATGTTAGGCCACCAATAAAGTTTCTTTAGATCCTGATACATCTTGTTAGAACCTGGGTGAATGGAATACTTTGATTTATGGGACTCATGCATGATTAAGTCTCTCAGATTACCAAAAAGTGGTAACCAGCTTCGGTTTTTAATAAAACGAGTTCCATCAGGACGTATTTCAAATGCTTTATCTGTCCCTTATAAGTTTTCCCCAATGCCATTTCGATGGTTAGATTGTCTCCATGAAGCTCAAAAGAAAATCAAAGGCTGGATTTGCTTTAGAATTCCTCACACAACAAGCACACTTGTTTTTATCTCTACAAGAAGCACAAGCTGCAAGTCCAAACTTCGGGCTATAAATAGAGCTTTTTGGTAAGCCTTTGTAGGCATCTAGTTTAAATATGTTTTTAGTTTTAATACTTAGCTTTTTCAGTTATTTACAGCTTTTATTTCACTGCTTTGTAACACTTTCAAAATTAATGCAACTTTAAAGTTTTTAAATCAATACTAGTGTTAAGTTTCTTAATCATATTGTTTTGTGTTCAAAGAGTTCTCAATACAGCTTGTTTATAAGCTGCCTTAATCAAGTAAATCTAAAAAGTTAAGTAGTGAAGAGAAAATTATACCAATCACTCTCAATATGACCAAGATTAGTGTATGGAATGATAAAGAAGTTCTGGATGGGCTTATTGGACTCTTACTAACTTGTTTTCTACAAGTTAGAGCTTCGTAGATTGTTGATTTAGCCCTTGTTTTGAGCAAGGGTGTTGTACGGTCTCTCTTTTTCTTACCTTACTTATTATTGCAGAAAGGATAGTTATATGTTAGCATGTTAGTTTTAGTTAATACTATAGACCAATTCATGCATATTTATGTGTTATTATGATTAATATTTGCTTATAGTGTTTTACTTTGTTATTTGATAATCTGTTTTTAATTAGTTTGAAAAAAAATGATGTTTTAAAAGGATATTTTTACTAACTAGTACTAACCTTAGTTAGTAATGCTAGTTGATTTTAGGAAACTAGTATATCAACCTACTAACAGCACTAACTTAAAGTTGGAACTGGTAGTTATTTTTAGTTAATACTGGTAGTTCATTTTAGCTTATCAGCTTATTATCTCTGCTTATTAAAGATTTCCTTAGCTTTTTAGAGTATATTAAACCATTTTCCTTTACTTTCTTTAGGGGTAAGCTCATTTAAGCTTATTTTCCCTATTCAAAGTATTTTCAAGTGTTCATCAGTTTTAGTTTTCTAGCTTATTTATCATTATAATCTATTCTGGTTGCTTAATCTTATGCCTAAATGCTTATTAGGGGTAGTTAATTATCTGTTTTAGCTTATTTGCTTATTTCTTGTTTCATAGTGTTTTGTTTAAGCTAGCAGTACTAACTTAGACCAACAGTACTAACATATAACTAGCAGTACTAACTTCAAGTTAGTACTGGTAGTTAATACTGGTAGTACTGCTGTTAGTACTGTTGAGCTTATCTTGTTTAATTTAGCTTAATTGCTTTTTGTATTTGCTTATTTAAAGTTAGTTTAGCTTATTTGATTTGTCTTAAGTTTATTTGAGCTTATTTGTGTCTTAGTGTAAAAGTTTTAAGTGTTTTTGCCATTCCTAGCTTTTATACTTGTTCCAGCTTATTTTCTTTGCCTTTCTTTTATGTGCATTTGCTTATTAAAGTTTGGTGTCCAATCCTCATCCTTTGAATCTTCCACGACTCCGAAACATCGTAATTGTAGACGTTCCAAGCAAAGAGTCGAACCATTTTCTCTTGAAGAGACTCCCGTAGTTACGATGGCCGACCAACGTACTATGGCAGAATTACTCCGTGCACCCACCGAGGGTTATGCGAAGGCAATCGTAGTACCACCCATTCCCGCTGAGCATTTCGAGCTCAAGCATAGTCTAATCATACTTTCCTAAGGGGAGAGGTGGCCGTCGCCAACCAATCAAAGAAAAAAGTACCGTCGGCATGGAAGCACCACGAAACTAGCCACATACCAAATTTTGACAAAAGACCCGATTTTAAAAGCCAACATAAATTGAGTAGGCGGCAAGACCGTTTCACACCACTGACGAAGACACCAAAAGAGATCCTGGCAATAGAAACTGTAAAGTTCAAAGCACCACCGCCTATGACAGGCCCCGTAGAAAACAGGAACAAGAACAAGTTCTGCGAGTTTCACGGGGATAAGGGTCACAGCACAGACGAATGCATCCATCTAAGGAAGCAGATAGAAGAAGCGGTCAAGTCAGGGTAGTTATCACACTTAGTTAAAGAAATAAAACAATGAGGAAAAAGAGGTGAGCAGGCAAAAACCATGAAGAAAAGGGAAGCTCCCAACAAGGAAATAGACACGGCAATCTTCATGATCCAGCCATGGCAATGAATAACAAGGCAGAAAACCACTCAGAGCTTCTCCGCGGACCAAGAAATTTTGTTTTCACCTCTCAGAAATAATGGCAGGAAAGAAACCCCAATTATGATTGAAGTGGAAGTAGAAGGACACCTTATCTATTGCATGTACGTGGACGGAGGGTCAGCCTCGAAAGTGTTGTTCGAGCACTGCTTCAACAAGCTTCACCCAAAAATAAAAAATCAAATGATTCCAGCAACAACCCCTCTCCTAGGGTTCGATGGCGAAATATCTTGGCCATTGGGGCAAATATCACTAATGGTAACTTTAGGAGAGGGAGAGCACTCAGCAAGCACCTTGATGAACTTCATGGTCGTCAAATCTCCGTCACCATATAATGGTATCATCGGCCGCCCAGGTCTCCAAAAAATCCAAGCGGTCCCATCTATCACTCACAGAATGCTAAAATTTCCAGTGGAAGGAGGAATAGTGACGATCCGCAACAATACCACAATACCAATAGAGTGTAGAATGGTAGCAGAAACATAAAAAGTCCTTCCACCCAGAGAACCAACAGCTACGGAAGGAATCAAAGTGGCAATCCACCCAGAATATCCGGAGCAAACTGTCATGATAGGCGGAAGCTTATCCGAAAAAGGAAGAATGGAACTCTGTAACCTGCTCAAAGACAACTTGGATGTATTTGCCTGGAAACCGGCAGATATGATCGGTGTTCCAATATCCATAGCGAAACACCGCCCGAACATCCGCGAAGGATGCCAACCCATAACGCAAAAAAGAAGGGGGCATGCACCAGACAGGAATAAAGCAATCCAGGAAGAGGTGGCGAAATTGGTGGAAGCCAAAATCATGAGGGAAGTACACTACCGCGGCTGGCTCTCAAACCCAGTCATGGTAAAGAAACACGATGGCAGCTGGAGGATGTGCGTAGACTTCACATATTTAAACAAGTCATGCCCGAAGGACTTCTATCCCCTTCCGGAAATCGATTGGAAAGTCGAATCCCTCTGCGGATACCCTTTCAAGTGTTTTTTAGATGCCTACAAGGGATACCACCAAATACAGATGGCAGAAGAAGATGAGGAAAAAACGGCTTTCCACACTAACCAAGGAGTTTTCTATTATACAAAGATGTCGTTCGGCCTCAAGAACGCCAGAGCAACATACCAGCGACTCGTAGATAAGGCATTCGAAAAATAGATTGGCAGGAACCTGGAAGTGTACATAGATGACCTGGTAATAAAGAGCCACACAAAGCGTGAAATACTCAGAGACGTCGAAGAAACATTCCACAACCTGAGAAGGATAAACATGAAGCTCAATCCTAAAAAATGCACATTTGGTGCAGAAGAAGGAGCGTTCATGGGCCATGTAGTCAGCATGCAAGGAATCAAAGCCTGTCCACAAAAATCAGAAGCACTGATGAAGCTACAATCACCCCAGACATTGAAAGAAGCTCAAACCCTAAACGGAAAGCTGGCAAGCTTAAATAGGTTCTTATCCAAATCCGCAGAAAAGTTACTTCCCTTCTTCAAAACCATCAAAAGGTGTGTAAAAAAGAGTGACTTCCAGTGGACACCAGAAGCGAAAAGGGTATTCTAAAACATGAAAAAATGCATAGCGGAGCTGCCAATGGTAACCGCACCAAAACCCAAAGAGGAGCTGATAATGTATCTCTGTGCAGCCAGGGAAGCAGTAAGCGCGGTCCTTTTGACGGAAAGGGACTCAATGGAAAAACTAGTTTTAGCCGTGCCTTGCAAACCCCATAAATCAACTATAGCTCAATGGAAAAACTAGTTTTAGCGTTGGTACACGCCACGAGGAGGCTGAGGAGATACTTCCAAGCATACCCGATGGTGGTAATCATGGACCAACCCATTAAGCAAATCATGTCACGACCCGAAAACATAGGGAGAATGCTAAAATGGAAATTCAAGCTGGAAGCATTTGACATCACATACAGGCCAAGGACATCAATCCGCATCCAAGTTTTAGTTGACTTCATCGCCAAGAAACCAGATGAGGAGGGACCATCAATGGAAGTACAAGCCGAAGAGGCAATCCCCGAACCATGGACCATATTTACGGACGAATCATGGTGTTTAGAAGGGTCAGGAGCTGGACTTATCCTCACAAGCCCAGAAGGTGAGGAGTTCACTTATGCATTAAGATTCGAATTTGACGTGTCTAACAATGAGGCGAAATACGAAGCTTTAGTAGCTAGCTTGCGGATAGCAGAACAAATGGGTGGAAAAAACCTAATAGCTAAAGTGGACTCACGCCTTGTAGCAAACCAAATCAATGGTTTATACGAAGCTAAAGAACAAAGCATGACCCAGTACTTAGAAAAGGTCAAAACATGATCGACCTTTGAGATATTTTCAATTGAGCAGGTGCCGCGAAGTGAAAACAAAAAAGCAGACGCGTTGAGCAAAATCGCGTCTACAAGCTTCGCTCACCTCACCAAACAAGTCTTGGTAGAAATGCTAAAAAGAAAGTCAATAGAAGAGAGGGAAATCTTAGCAGTAGTGGAAGAAGAAGGGTATTGCTGGATGACACCGTTGGTCGAATAAGTTACGGAAGGTACCCTGCCGGCGGAAACAAAGAAGGCACGCGCGACCAAAATCAAGGCAAGACGGTACATCATGGTTAACGGTGTCTTATACAGAAAGTCATTCCTGGAGCCATGGATGCGGTGCATCGGTCCAATGCAAGCAGAATATGTGGTAAAAGAAATACATGAGGGATCGTGCAGCATGCACTTTGGCTTAAGATCCGTGGTGGCAAAGGCAATCAGGTCTGGATATTACTGGCCAACAATGCACAAAGATGCACGGAACATCATCAGGAAATGTGACGACTGCCAAACCCACCGACCAGTCCCTATGAATCCGCAGCAAAAGCTCACGCCAATAACTTCTCCGTGGCTATTCTACAAGTGGGGAATCGACATCTCGGGCCCATTCCCAGAAGCGCAAGGGAAGGTGAAGTTCTTGATCGTAGCCATTGACTACTTTACAAAGTGGATCAAACCAAGCCGATGGCAACGATAACGGGAAGCCAAGTCAAGAAATTTATATGGGACAGTATTGTGTGCAGATTGAGACTTCCGGGAGAAATCATATATGATAACGGAAAGCAGTTTAGGGATAATCCATTCAAGGACTGGTGCGAGAAGCTGAATATCAAGCAAAGGTTTGCATCCGTTAAGCACCCATAAACTAACGGCCAAGTGGATAGAGCAAACCGCAGCCTAGGAGAAGGAATAAAAGCTAGATTGGGTAAAGATAACAGAAACTGGATTGAGGAAGTACCGCACGTGTTATGGCCGCACCGCATGATGATCAAAACAAGCAACAGAGACACCCCATTCTCTCTCACCTATGGTACTGAAGCCGTAATACCAATCGAGATAGGGATGCCTTCAATAAGATGTGCGGAAGTGAACCAGGCTGAAAATGATGAAGAACTACTCATGAACTTGGACATCCTTGAAGAAAGAAGATAAAAGGCAGCGGTCTGTGAGGCCAGAAACAAGGCCAAAATGGAAAAGTACTACAATGCCAAAGTCTGCAGCACAAGCTTTCGGCCAAGAGATTTTGTCTACCGTAGCAACGAAGCATGTCATGCCAAAGAAGGTGGAAAGCTGGGCCCAAAGTGGGAAGGATCGTACGAGGTGGTAAAAGCACTCGGAAAGGGAGCGTACAAGCTCAGGAACGGAAGCGGGGACGTACTCCCGCTCACATGGAATGTCCAAGACTTGAAAAAGTGTTATCTTTAATTTTCCAACATGTAAGCACCCCTGCCAATGTAAAACCGCACAATCGGTTGGGGTAATTTTTATTTAATCTTATGTCATGACCTTTATGTTAAAATTATTAAATATCATGTGAAGCCTAGCTACCTTCACAAATTTTCCAATTTTTTTTTTACTATATTTCATGCATACGGTAAGACGCTCACACATGCTCATGACCATAAATGTCACGGGAACTAGTACGGCCCCATAATTAACTCTTTGTTCAAAAAACAAATGAGGATGAGTAACCTAAAAATCAGCTCAATAAACGTAAGTTGATTGCAAGCCCAGTACAATAGCCAAACGGCCAAACAATATTCAACAAAGACTATTCCAAAAAATAACAATTTCATATAGCAAGGGTTGCATAGTTACATGGCCACATACGGCCGCATACAAAAAGTAACATGGCCAAAGTGCTAGCGCCTAACATGCTAACGTCGCAAACCTATTACATACAAGACCAGTAGGCAGCCATATGCGGCCGCCCACAAATTTCAAAAAGAAAGAAATTTGTTAAAAGAGCTTCACATGATAGTTTGCAACACGAAGCACCATAGTCAAAATGGGCTCAAATACTACAAACATCAAACATCACCAGACTTGTCCAAAATGGATGTGTCAAACAGATCATCATGCGATTGAACAACAAGAGGCGGGTTAGTAGTCCCTCCATCATCGGTCAAGACCAAGGTAGACACCTGATAATCCGCGATACCTACAGAAGCGTCATGAGGAGGAACGGAACCGGAAGTCCCACCCGGAGCAGAGCTTGAGGGCGGACATAATCCTCTCCTCTCAGCAGACTGGCGAATGGCAGAGATGGCGTCGAATAATAGCATCTCACGGTCTACGGAACCGGACTCGGAGTAAATGGGCACGGCAACTTGATCAAGAGAGGGTTGGAACCGGGCAAACTCAGGAGTGGTATCTGTATTACCCTGATTATCTTTCAAAGTGGGAGCAGACATAATCAACGCAAAGAGAGAATCTTTAAGGATCTCCAGCTCATCAAACAAGGGAAAAGACACACCCTTAAATTCAGAAACCGCGGCAACATACTTCCCCTTAACTTCTGGATCGTAAGCCTCAATTTGAGTCAAAGATCTGCCAGCCCTACCATGAACAACTCCAGCTTCCAAACCCACTTGAATACCTTTATTAATGGCCATTGAAATAACCTTACCCAGGGCAGAACGACATTCAAGAGAGCGTGCACACTTATGAACAGCCAAACGGAAACCATGCCCAACAACCCATCTCCAACCAGCGATGGCGGTCAACATGTGCGGATAAAGGTCGTTATCCATATCACGTCGCACATCAGCATTGCGGGCATCCAGCTCCGCAAAACATCGCTCCGCCGCATCTTGATGCGATAAAAACTCTTCTCGGATCTTGCTTTCACCTGCAAATTGGACCCTTCAAACCATCATGTTCCAACTCCAAGGCAGAAACATTCTCTAATAAACTGACATTCTGAGCAGTCAAACTAGCAGCCTCACCAACCTTTACAGCAAACGTTGCTTCCAAATCAGATACACGCTTGCGAAGCTCTTCCACCTCTGTAGCTTCAGACTCTGACTTCTCTAACTTAGCTTTCAACTCAGCAACCTCTGCATCCCTCTGCTAAACCATTGCTGCGCTATCAGTGAACCTCTTCTCATACTTCTTCCTCGTCATAATCTCATGTTCGTAGCGCAAACGCAATTCAGAAACCATGCAAACGTGCTGAGCTGAGTTGATATTAAAGCTATCAAGAAACCTAGCGTCATGCTGATTGCGAAGCATGGCCCAGTAACCAGGAGGGGTAACATGATCAAGAAGATTCCGACAAGTAACAAGGTTGTCTACAGTTGGAACATAGAAGATTCCGCCCAGTAACCAGGAGGGGTAACACTCCAGTTGGGAACATAGACATTCAGAGTAGTAGCGGAATCAATAGTCTGAGATTCGTAGATAGAGCCCCAGTCTCAAGCTCAGGAGCAGATGAAGGGCGACCATCACCCGCAGATTCAGCCACAGGCACGCTAGCACCAGCCTGAGACGAGGAAATAAGCGGAACAACCTAGGAAGTAGCAAGAATATCAGTATCTACAGAGCCAAAAGACAAAACAACAAAGAGACATAAGGAGGGCGCATCCTTACATTGTTATGGGGAGCATCCTCAAGGGCACGCTCCATAGTAGGATTAACAAAAGAAGAAGTAGCATCTTCTGTTGCAGCAGCAGCAGACCCAAAGCAAGCGACAGCCTGCTCGCCCTGCCTAATAAGTCTCTGCAGAGCAGTAGGAGATTTGCCTGCCATGCTGGGTTGAGAATCAGAAATAACTACACCTTCAGTCTGTGTTTTCTTTACAAGCGGCGACCCAGAAACAAAAGCTACCATCTTCTTCCTCTTGCCAGAGTTAACATTCAGCTCATCTTAAATAGTGTTATCAACAAGACTGATGGCTTGCAGAGAAGGGGAAATAACCCTATACTTGGTCTTAGTTATAAGCGGAACCTCATTCTCAGCAAGAGTCTGCTCCCCAACCTTCACCTTAAAGGGATCAGCAGACTTAACAAAATCAAGTAGACCCATTTCTGCAACAAACAATAACATATATCAGAGCATGAAAAAAGATCACAAACGAACTCCACCCTGCACATATATATAGATAAGACACCTACCCTCATCATTATCATGTAATAAAGTAGGGCGGACATCAGTCTCAGTAAATGAACGACTTAGAACCAGAAAACATAAAAAGGTCTCTGGATACTTCCTAATAAGGGTACGGTTCTCATTCAACAATTCCACACAAGGTAAATCCACGGCCTCATCCACCGGAAGCGGATCCTTAACAACAAAGGTACCGTTAAACCATGAAGTGGATAACGGACAAACCGAAGCGTCAATCCAGAAAAAACGATTGTTCCAGTTCTTCAGCGAGTCAAATTTCTTCGAGTAGCAGCAAGGATCGCCAACACCCCCACGCTTAGAAAAAGATAACCACCCGTTGCTAATAGAATTAACATAAAAGCGACGGAAGGTACCCACGGTAGGAATACGACCAAGGGCGTGGCACATAATCTCAAAGTGACTCACCTTCGCCGCGCCAATCACAGACAAATGAGAAAGATTAATCTGGTAATACTCAAGTACGCAGAGCAAAAACTTCGACAAAGGAACCCGATAATTGGCGAACTCAATTTAAGCGAGTGTACATGCCAATCTTTCCCTCCGGACTATCTTTGATTATAGCGTTCCGATCAGGCAAATCCGGCCGCAACTCGGCCGGAATATTAAAAACAGAACAATGGTGATCTAACTCCCTTTGGGTTAATACGGAAGTGACAGTATAAATCGAACTACCAACCATTTCAAAGACAAATGCAAATACAAGAGGAGGAGAGAACCTAACCTGTGACTAAAAGCGCACGGTCGAACAAAAAACAAACAAACGGAAGAAGAGCTGGATGGATAAGAGTAAAAAAGATGAGTGAAAGCACAGTGAAAAACTAAAAGAAAAACAGTAAAAGTGAAAAAGTATTTATACTAACCTGCGAAGGAAAAACCCACAACCGTTAAGATTGGGACACGTGTCCACACCTCTCATCGAATGGTGGAAATAAGGAAAGATGAATAGTTGCGACAATCCGCCTGCCTGACACAACGTCACATCAACCAGAAGATCACGTGGCTACGAACAAGCCACGTCGCCCAGAGCTACCTACCAAGAAGTGTACGAGGGACGCATACGATGCCATTGACCGCCAACAACTAAGCGGATTTAAGTCTAGTAACATCCTTCGCACGCACGAAAGATACACTAGACTGGGGGGAGATGATGACGTATAGTGTCAACCGGGACGCACAATAAACAATAGGCTCAAGCCCAACACCCGAAAGGATCCAAAGCGGACAAGCAGCAACCGCTCCGCGAGAAGTATAATGGGCACACGGCCACAAGGAGCATGAGCCTCGCAGCCCCGCAAGGATCATAACCCACACACAGCGGCAAGGAGCGACAAATGGTCACCCATGACTAAGACAAAAAGAGTAAGAGGCAGAGCATGGGACATCGGGGAAGAACGTCAACGTCCTTAATAGGGATAACAAACGATGATAACGATAACCTAAGCAACTACCCTACAAAAAGGTGACGGTATCACTGACATTGACCTCACAGCAACAACCCTATTATCCACTGGGTAATATGGTAAACCTCACCCCGTGACCCATGCATCTGACAGCGACACTCGCCTATATAAGTAGTCGTCCAAACACTTCTACCGGTATGAATTCCACTATCATTACACACATACCACTTATAACCAAGACTTACTCTCACACCCGAGCTTAATCACGGGATCCCCCTCCCGCGGTAAGGCTAACGGTGTTATCTTTCTTAGCAGGAAGCCCTCAACTGCATTCACTTAGTATAATTACTGCATCAAACAACGAGCTTATAGTCCCGCTGTAAGCACGCTACTCTCTTCTAGCCGTACGACATTAATTTTGTACTAACAATATGTTTTTATTTAATGTCTTGAACTTAAAGTTTAAACTCAGTGACGGAGTTGGTCATTACCATGGTGCATTTTAACCTCTAATATTTGACTTTCATAAGTCAAGTTGAAATGATTTGAATGCCTGGTCAAGCAACATAAATGAGCAGTCCTTCCTTAGGTCATATTCTTAATCTTCCAGGTGTTTTGTCAGAATATGTTTGAAGATTAAAATGACAATAAACACTTTTAGGCTACCCACATCATTCGCACCAAAAACCCTCTCCCTCACCTTTTACTTCAGCATCACCTCACCATTTACCTCTCTTTACTCATTCTCATTTTTCACTCACATCAATAAAACCACTTTCACCGGTCAATTAAATACCCACTTTATACAAATATATCTCACAAAATACCTCACAAACCAAATAAATAATAAAAACTAACACGGATACCGAGTGGCAAGCTGGTCACCTTTGCAACCTGTTTTTGGCTTCCGGTGCGCGTTAGAAACACCCCTCACATTGGGCCTCACGTGTGAGACATGGGTTTTGTGATTCCCTCATGCTCTTGATGTGGGTAATCTTAACCATTCGATTAGAAGAGCTTCCTCACTTTTGGGAATCGGTGTTAGTACATAAAGTTTTTATATTGAAATTAGTATTATAGATTTAGCAAATAGCACAGAACTGGTGCATGCATTTATTTGAAGGGAGATGATAATGTACTTTATCTACTTCTCCTTACACATCATCTACCATTTCTGAAATATGTTTTTATTGGAACCATTCGGGGGTTGTTTAGTGTTAAAATAAAAGACATGTGATTATCATCACTTAAAGGTTTAGTGTTATAATAAAAGACATGTAATCAGGGCGGAGCCAAAAAAATTTACTCGAAGGAGCAAATTTTGATAATTTTTAAAAACTACTTTACAAATTGGTTTTTGAGGGTGGGGGGCAATTAAAAAAAACCTAAATATTTTAAAAATTTTACATTATAAAATTTTTCGTTAAGGGGGCACGTACCCTTTATGTCCTCTTCTTGTCTCCGCCTCTGCACATGATTATCATCACTTAACATGAGAGGTAAGTTCAATTTTTGTTGTTCAAACAAAGCTTATGTGGCCGCACTAAACTTTCCAAAAAGGGGATCGAAGGCCTCACCTGGTTTGTGTTATAGTGGCGATGAGAAGCGACGGATCTTCAATTAATTAAGTTATTTGAGAGGCCTAGATTGACATATTCATTTTTAGAGGGGGGAGGGGGTTGTCAATTCCATCTTCACTTTAAAAGCTTTGGCTGCAGCGGTAGGGCACATGGCTCAAGTTACATGGAATCATGGATTACTCATGAAGTGGGTCCTGAAAAGAGAGGGTTGTATCTAGTTTGAGTTTTTGTTGCGGTGGATTTAAACTTTGTAAATTAGTCGGTCAAAAGTGTTGGATTATGTCCACGTAAAATAATATATGTCCAGAAAGTTTATTCGAGCCTACGAGGACACACGCGTTAATACGTAAAACATATAATAATAAATATATTAAATGTAATATATTTAAGTGATAAAGCTTAAACGAGCGTTAAATATTAATAAATATTTAATAGGAGTTATATTAGTCATTAATAGTTAAAAGAAGAACTAATATGCAATTATGGAGAAAAAGAAAGTATGAGAATTATTTTCTTTTTCCCTTAGCCAATTTACCTAACTTGCAAGCCAAGTTATGTAGGCTATATAAGAAGGTCTAAGGATTATTATTTGTCATAACTTGAAAAACTAAATCCCTAAATTCTCTTCTTCTCCCTCTCTTATGCTGTGTGATCGAACCAAACACCCCTAGGGTTTTGGTTTTTGCGATCGAACCCAAACAACCCTTAAAGGGTTTTTCGTGTTGATTGATTCAAGAGTCGAAGGCGTTTGGTGGCTTTATCACTACTAGTACTAGCATACTTAATTGTTTGCTAAGAACGTATTGTGTGTGTTGAAGTAGAGAAATCTTACTTTAGATCTTGGGTGGTTTTCGTGTGGTATTTATATTATACACATGCGTATATTCAAGACGGTGTATTCTTTAATATCGCAGATAAATAAGTACTCGCGTTCTTGATCCCTTGTTATTTTACCTATTTTATGACCATTACCCTGTGTTTATGTTTTCCGTTGCGTACTCGTGATAGATTAAAGGTTAATTTGTTGTAAAAACCCAACAGTGGTATCAGAGCCATCGTGTAGAATTTGTAGTTACAAAATAATAAAATTTGACGAATTAGGGTTTTTGATTAATTTTTAAGCCCTTTCGGCGTTTTTAAGTATAAATATTCGATCTTTATTAATAATAAAATTAATCAGACGAATTTTAGGTTGTATGAAATTGTATGTGTCTAAATTGATAAGTTTAAATTGTTAATAGATCGGTTTTATGTTTTAAATTAATTGTTAATTCGTTGTCCATGATAAATACATGCAAATTTATCATGAAATGATATATGATATAATCTTGTTAATTGTTAACGATTTATGCAAATATGATGATCAAGAATAAAACATAGACATTAAATTTGATATGGTAAGATCCATGACTTTAAAAGCTAGGGAAGACCTTGGCTATGTCTTAATGGGGCCTAAAAGTTGCTTAAATTTTATTTGCTATGTGGTATATATTTGTATATGGTTTACGCAATTGATTATATCGATGGATGTGACCGTGAGGACGAAGGAGGCCTTGTATGAAAATAATTAAATGTTTTAATATGTAGATTTAAGTTTGGATCATAATTGATATTTGCATGACTTAATTGTTAGGTGTTGTTTTTGAATAAGTGTTATGTGAATTAGTTTTGTGTTTATATTGTTTTTATTTTAAGTTTGGACTTGTGAGAAAATAAAAGGGTTTTTCAAAAAAAAATATAAACATGACTAGTTATTATGAAATCAGATTTATTATGGACTATTTTATAGTTCATAATGTGTTTTTCAAATTAAAGTTTTATTTTTATCAATGACGTAATTTGCAAAATTACGTCAAGAATTCGGTCTTGTAGATACCATTACCCTATAATATCTGACTACGTTGTAGTTTCCTTACCTTGCATACTATTTAGGAAGTCGCGAATGGTCTAGGGTTTGAATGGTTTTTAACCATTCTTTAATCTTTTCCCGCGATAAAATATAAAATCTTTAAGTTTTGAAAACACGTTGAATCATCAATTTTAAAAAGGTAACACTATTTATACATTAGATGTATAGAAAATAAGTGACACCGTAATAAATAACTTAACTGAGTAAAGTTTTTTATTAAAATCTATGATACGAAGATGTATGCATGCTTCTTCGTACATATTTGTCACGACAAATATAATATCCTTTTTAAATAAGTTATTGCCATCCAATTTGTAAGAACACTTACAGATGCTTTTTACTATGCGTGAGACATATGTAGATTGTAATCCCAAGGTGATTATACACTTTTTCGTGAGACGTTAGTGTTACATAATCATAGTTCTTGATTGGACGACTTAATCAGTTTAGTGGTGAGACCTTAAACTTGAGGCATAGATGGGATGAAACATGCTTACTAGTATATTATTGTAATAAAGTAAGTCCTATAAGGTTCTAGGAATTTCACCGGCGGCAATTATTGATCGTTAATTACCTTTTGAATACACCATTGCTAGCAGATCAACTGATGTGATGGTGGTATGTCGAGTTGGATCCTAGCCTTTAGAAAATTAATTGTTTAAAATGTTTAAACATGGGTAGTTAATTTTCTATAAGGAATAATTATCGAAAATACTAAAAATTGAATTTTGCGATTCTATTAATAGTATTAATGCAACGATAAACCGTAAACAAGGGTTTGTTTATTTCTTGAAGAAGTCAAACCGAGACTCCTTTCCTAGTAAGAATAGGGAGACTCATTCCTATCATCTTTCTTGCTCCGAAAAGTTATAATAGGAACGTAGGAATTGTCCTAATGTAATCAAACTCATAGCAAACTTAAATGTTAAGAAGATTGCATAAATTTTATTTTCATATAGATTTCATCACCCTTATTCGGTGGTGAATACTTTGAAACATATAAGGCATTTGGATAACTAGAAAACATGTTCTTTAAGCTATCAAATGATAACATCTTAATGTAAGATGCTTTATGAGTTCTTTTGAAATCCAAGTACATTGCTACTTATTAAGATTTCAAAGGAAGTTGGAAAATAAATAGATCACTATTTGTTTTCACTGGTTATGGAACACTTGCAATGTTGTCAAATCCAGTGGGAGCATCGTGGTTTATTTTTGAACAAGACATTAATGTAATGTTGTCTAATTCAGTGGGAGCTACAAGGTTTATTATCTTGGTAGTAACCCAAATTATTTCTTGAATGTCTTGAGATAATGCATAATTTTCCAACTAAAATAATTACTGTTTTCAGGATAGTCGTTGCACTATTGTCTTATTAAAACACGTTGGTTCTATATCACTTGTAAAACTAATATCAGAGACCACTATTTCATAATTGTCCATATAAACAAACGAATGTCATATGTTGTTTAACTACAGTGAAAGAGTGTTGGTCCATGTACAACTGGAGAAACTTTATTGAGTCAAGGTACAACACATGACAAGAACAATATGATTAAATGTTTCTCTTGACCGTAAGGTAAGAAACTAATATTCTACTAGGACTTATTGCCCTATTTAGAACATATGTCAAGATATGAAATAAAGACTACTTCAAGTAAAATGTTTATGTGTTTTTTGAATGTCCAAAATAATGAAGTAATCTCGATTTAAAGACTACTTCAAGTAAAATATTTATGTGTTCTTGGAATGTCCCAAATAATAAAGTAATCTTGATTAACTTTAAATTACTATTGAAGACCCAAGAGTTGGCGTTCAAAATTTTTCTTTATTAAATAGGTTTTTAAGTTTTATGTTAAATTTAAAAAACATTAAATCCGGATAATTGATTAAATAGACTTATAACTAACAGTAAGACCGTTACAGAGTTACTTTAGTTAAAATATGGTTAATGTAATAACTAAATATAAAAACATGAAGTCCTTTAAATGTTAGAAAGACCTTCATAACATAAAGTAAGTTATATCTCTGGCATGACATGAAACAAAGATCCTTAATTGTTCAATTAGCAAAAATAATGTAATAGTTAAACCGAATGGATATGAAGTTCTTGAAACAATTTATAGTTTTATAACGTTATTGCATGCAAATAGTTTGTTTAAAAATACTAAATTTTTTAAATTCTTGAGGTGACACAATTGATAATATGTAACAAAGTAAAAGTATTAAGTTATTGAAAAGGATTGTTGAGAAAAAGTCTCACCCGTTATCATTACTCATAGAAAACAACATATTTAGAGGTAATGACTAGAGAGTAGCGTTGACGGTCAAATTATTTAGTAATAATAATGATTTTAAATGCGACTAAATATTTTACCAGTTTCCAAAATCTGCGCAAGTTAGAAATTGATTAACGTCTTAGAGTATATACAGAATAAAACACTAAACCAAAAGTTTAATATGAACACCCCCCCAAAACTATGACACATACGACGATAGTGAAGAGACTCCCATCCATTGTCTTAAGAAGTTGAAGTATGTAAAATCTTGTTAAAATTATTATGAAGAATGACGATTAACAAATTAAACTCAGAACTGTCAATGATTACTCGTTGTAATGTCCTCTAACATTCTATAATTTATTAAAAGATTCTAAAATTTAACAAATCAGGCAAGGTAAGCGCTGTATCAGAACTAGTATAGATAAAAATACAAAATACATAATATTCTAAACACACTAGTAAATATCTTACTGAGGCTTTACATGTAAATGTTAAACCTCATAATGATATAATACTTGTTCATTGATCCACAAGGATACCTCAAATACTTGATTGATAAATGTTACATCAGTATTGAGGAATATGAGTCACAGGGTCATGGTGAACCTGTTAAAAATGCATTATTGAATTTTGAATTTGGTATAATGATGAATTAAGATGCATTGTTGAATTTTGAATTTGATTAATGACTCAAACTATGAATGTTAAGATGTTGTCCATAAAGATAATCATTTTTTGAACTTGATTGATCTTTAAATAAATGGTTAGACTGTGAAGTTTAAATGAGTTTCATCAAAGAGAAGAAAAACCCAAGTGGTTTGGTTCTTGGTTTCAAACTCATAAGAACAATGTTGTACACATATTTAATTCATGCATTATGATAGGATTTTAATCATACTCAAGTAATTGATTGTGATTAAATATTTTTTATGCGCATTAATTATATAAAGATGGTTGATTGTCATACTAGTGTTCATATTAATGAAATATAACAATAGAATTTAAAACTTGGTATGTGCTTAAATACACATACCTTTTACCTAATAAAACAACCCTAAATGACCTAAAACAGATGAAAAATACAGTGTATATGTTTGTTTTGGTTATTGTGCTGTGCAGGTAATAGATATCCGCAAAAGGACGAATAATGAAGCAAAAAGGACAAAACCGAGCACGGGAATGGAAAGAGTGCAAGAAATCGAAGTCGAAGGCGTATACATTTTTAATGGGCCAACCCGTACCCATTAAAATGGGCCGAGTCAGCCCATTAAGAGTTATACTTATTAGCCTTAAACCTTATAATCCTTAAACAAAATACAATCCATTTATATAACAAAAATAAACCCATTTATAATCCTGGCCCATGATTAAAATCCCAATCCCATCCCCTGGACCCAAGTCAAAATCCCTGGTCAACATCCCATTTATAAACGTAAGTCAAACACACAGTCAAACTTACTGTTTATCTTCCCTACTTTTCCCTCCCATTTCACCCTCAACGAACGCAGGGTAACAATCATTCACCCACACCCTCTCATATGCTTCTAGAAGGCGATTCTGACACCTCTGACAATAGAATGACACGCTGGCAATCCTAAGGCCAGTGATTGGTGGATTGGACGTGGCATCAAATCAAGGGTCAAGATCTATTGGTAAGAGAATAATCAAGATTGAAGGGCCAGGAATGGTTGATGAGGAGCGTCCTAGGGTTCTGGATCCTTCCCCTCACCCCTATATAAGGAGACCTCCTTACTCACTACTAAGTGGTCTAGTTTTAGCTTATTTTTGAGTTAGTAGCTTATTTGTAACGTTTAGCTTATTGTATTTTCTTTTCCAGCATTGTAAACTTTTCTATATTAATAAAATTGCAAGCTTCCTTTTAAATCTTAATGTTTTAAATTCTGTTTTACTTTAGCTTATAATGATTTAAATGTCACTTAATAAGCTCTAATAAGCTCCTAGTTAACTAATAAGTTAGTATACACTCAGTTAAACTCTCTAAGGCTTAACTGATTAAGCTACTTACCTTAAATCTCCCCTAAATATACCTCAGCTTATGTGGAGGACAAGCCAATTTAGGATGGGCTAATGGACAATACCAGCTTGTTTTTAAACAAGCTGGAGCTTGTAGATCAGCTCCTTGAGAGCTTATTTGTCCCTGTTTAGCTGGGACAAAGGTACTTCTCCTTTTACTCATTTTTAGCTTAATAACTGTTTTGCTTATATTCTGCTTAATTGTGCTTAATCTTGCTTTAATAATGCTTAATCTGTCTTATTATTGCTTATCTCATTTAGTTTAAAGTATGTAATAATCTGTTTTTAGCTTTTACTTTGTTTTGATTAAAACTGTTAAGAAAAACAAAAAAAATGCTTATTGTTCTAGCTTATTATTTAGTGCTAATTTAGGGTTAAATCGTGCTTATTTGATCTTAATCTCATAAGATCTTATTTGGTTTTAGCTTTTTACAACTTGTAATAAACTGTTTTAAGCTTAATAATGGGTTCCAAACTTATTAAGGGGTGTTTTGGCACAAGCAGTACTAACCTAGGTTAGTACTGTTTGATTGCCTTGTGTCCTTTAAGCTAAGTTTGATTAGCTCAAACTAAGCTCATAACTCAGCTTTTATAAGTTTTAAAGGATAAAATCATTTTTTAGGTTTTATATATCTAAGTTTAAATCTATGTGTTCATATGACTGTCATACCAGCTTATTTAAATTGATTTGGAATAAGTGCTATTTGGTGTTAGTTTCATGCTTGTTGTGGGTTAAGAATGCAGTAGAAATGATCTGGATTAAGTGAGCAATTGACTTGTGTGATTGAGTTAAAATTCTGTCTAAGTTTAAGTTTAAGTTTTCTTTAAAAAGTTTTAAAAGTCAGTTTTTAGATCTCAAATCTAGGTCAGTTAGAGGTTGTTCTAGGTTTTGATTTTCATAACATAAGATCACTAAGGTATAAGCTTAATCTGTTTAAGCTTATTTTTATATTTAGTCATCTTTTAGTAGCTTAAAATTGGTCTGCAAGTAGTCAGTTTTTTCTAAAAAGCCAAAATCATTAGTAGTTAAGTTTATTAGTTAAACTGCCTTTTTCATTTGCAATTTTAAAAGCTTTTTAGTAATCATTAGTACCAGCTTATTTAAATTGATTTGGGATAAGTGTTATTTGGTGTTAGTTTCATGCGTGTTGTGGGTTAAGAATGCAGTAGAAATAGTTTGGTTTAGTTATTGCATTTGTAAGTTGAATTAGTGTCACAATTTGTCTTAGTGTTTTAGTCTAATTTTCAAAACTTAAAATCCAGTTTTCAATTGCAAATTTAGGTTAGATTAAGGTTGATTAAAGGTCTGAAATTCATAATATAAGCTCAATAGATTGTGAGCTTAATCTGTTTAAGCTTTTTGTGGTTTCAAAACAGCTTTTACTTGCTTATTTATAAGCCTGCACTAAGCCCTTTAGTTTTTAGAAAGAAACTTGAAAAAATTTCAAAAACGTAGTTATTAGTTAAACTGCCTTTTTCATTTGCAATTTTAAAAGCTTTTTAGTAATCATTAGTGTTAATTTTTGGCTTAATCCTATAGCTTATAGTAGTAGCTTAATCTGTTTTCAGGTTTTAGTTGGTTAAAAGTCTTTTTGAGTCTTAAAATTGGTCTGCAAGTAGTCAGTTTTTTCTAAAAAGCCAAAATCATTAGTAGTTAAGTCTGTCTTCTCATAAGTCCTTTTCTAGCTTATTTCTTAGGCTTATTTTCTTATGACCAGTTTAATTGTGTTCTTTAGATATAGGTGTTCATCTGTTTTTGCCTTTTAGCCTTTTGTTTTGCCTATTGAGTCCTAGGTTTAGCTTTAAAACTGTCATATCATACCAAAAAGCCAAAGATATTAGTTGAGTCTGTCACTTTTTCAAATCCTTTTGCTAGCTTATTTTCTAAACCAATTGTCTTAATTCTAGCTTAAATGTGTTCTTTGGGGATTAGTCTTTATCTGTTTTAAGTTTTTAGCTTATTCCAAAGTGCTTATTAGTTCTTAATTTAGTTTAAAGTTAGTCAAAAGTCCTTCAAATCTGTTTTATAGCAATCTGTCTTAGTGTCTGTTTAAGTGCTTTTTAGCTTATTTTGTTAGCTTATTTTTGGTCCTTTCTGCTTATTAGGTAGGAGGAGTCTGTTTTAGCTTATTTATGTTTTCTTTTTGCTTATTTAGTCTAAATAGCCAAACAGTTTGTTATAAGTCATTAAGCTTTAGTTAAGCTTAACTGTCACTCTTCATTCTGCTTATTTCTAGCTTATTAATAAGTATTTGAATTAAGTCATTTTCAAAAGTTGCTTATTATTGCTTATAGATTAGTTTTCAAAAAGAAAAATAAAAAAAAATGTTTTTAAAAAAAGAAAGGTCACAGGGTCGAACCTGTGACCTCCCCTTCATAACACCAACGATTTATCACTGCCAACTGCCCTTAGGTCTTTTTCGTTTATTAACTTGCACTATCTAATTAATATAGTCTTTTTAGTTTTTAAAGCTTATTTGCTTATTTGTTTAATTACTGCTTATTTGTTTCAGCTTATTTTTTCATTTTATTTTTTCTTAGTTTTTAAATAGTTAAAAGTACTTTTCCTTAATTTTTCAGATTTTTATAAATTAGTTTAATATTTTTTATATTATTTTTAGATTAAATCTGTTTTTAATTCATAATAAATAAAATAAAAGTCAAAAAAATATAATTCTTTTTTCTAAAATTATTTTTAATCATTTAGGATTTATAAAAAATAAAAAAAATAGTTTTAAGGTTAAATTTTAATAGTTTAGGTAATTAGTCGCGTTTTAGAATTCCCGTTAACGTTTTCTAGCTTAAATACTTATTTGCCTTAGTTGTTTGCTTGCTTTTAATTGTTTTTGCATTTTCATAAGTAGAATTAGAATCCAAAATCAAAATTCTTGAAATCATTCAAAGCACGCGATCACGAACTTAACCGATTCTCAATTCACACTTCGTCGGGATACGACTCGGGAAGGTTTTGAATTTTACTTTGGATAAAAGTAATCTTCTTAAATCCTTACGGAATACTTATTACTATACTATTATTGATATTATCCTTATATACGTATTTGGAGATCAATCAATTTTTGGCGCCGTTGCCGGGGAGGTGTGTATCGAATATCGTGTTGAAGTTTGAAGATTAGTGTTTTGAAGACCCTTCTTCGTGAAGTTATCATTTTATTATTTTCTTTTATATAAAACTAAAAAATACAAAAATATTTTTTTTTATTTATAGATTTATTAGAAAAATCAAAAATACTTTTCCTAAAGTATTTAAAAAACCAAAAAAAATTGTAAAACAACAAAAACAACCATTGTGTCACTTGTGAAATCGGCTCACCTTTATATTACAAACTTTAAGAGAGGTATTAGGAGGGTTGATCCTACAAACTTCGACCCGAAAGGAGAAGGTTTTTAAAACTCTTCGCGCTTACCCGCTCCTCCGCTTCTTTGTGCGTTTTATAAAGAGCTACCTTACACTTGTTTGATTATCGGATATAAAAACATTTTTCTTTTTCTTATTTTATTTTTCGTGCATGCGCACTTGCTCTTCATCGCATTTAATTGCCGAATCTTCCGCGACTCTGAAACGTCGTAATCGTAGACGTTCCAAGCAAAGAGTCGAACCATTTTCTCTTGAAGAGACTCCCGTAGTTACGATGGCCGATCAACGTACTATGGCAGAATTACTCCGTGCACCCACCGAGGGTTATGCGGAGGCAATCGTAGTACCACCCATTCCCGCTGAGCATTTCGAGCTCAAGCATAGTCTAATCTATCTTTCCTAAGGGGAGAGGTGGCCGTCGCCAACCAATCAAAGAAAAAAGTACCGTCGGCATGGAA
Source organism: Tanacetum coccineum (assembly GCA_026074375.1). Classification (NCBI taxonomy): domain Eukaryota; kingdom Viridiplantae; phylum Streptophyta; class Magnoliopsida; order Asterales; family Asteraceae; genus Tanacetum; species Tanacetum coccineum. Next base: position 115,531 of record BQNB010003213.1, read on the forward strand.
GCACACGAAACTAGCCACATACCAAATTTTGACAAAAGACCCGATTTCAAAAGCCAACATAAATTGAGTAGGCGGCAAGACCGTTTCACACCCCTGACGAAGACACCAAAAGAGATCCTGGCAATGGAAACTGTAAAGTTCAAAGCACCACCGCCTATGACAGGCCCTGTAGAAAACAGGAGCAAGAACAAGTTCTGCGAGTTTCACGGGGATAAGGGTCACAGCACAGATGTTAGGAATTTTGTAATAGATAGTTACTACTAGTAGGTATGTAGTTCCTACTGGTAGAGTAAAAGTTCCTGTTGGTAGGTATGTAGTTCTTACTGGTAAGGATAATGTTATAGTTAGCGCTGGCAGAACAATCCTGTTGGTAGAACAATATTAGTCCGGGTAGTATTATGCTTACTACGAGTTGATAGTATAGTTAGTTAGTGATAAGGATATGCATGAGATATCCTAGGAAGTGATAACACTTATCACTTTAGCTTTTAGCGAGTCTTAAGGAAACAAGTAGTTAGGGTTTCATGCGTATTTAAGGAACCTACGATGATAGATGAAACTATTGATCAGAAAAACACTTTTATTATTAATAGAAAAGATCCATAGAGGATCATTGTTTTTAGTAATTCTTTAACTCTGTTGTTTATATTCCGCGTAAACAATAGTTTCATTTGTTAGAGTCTCTCTTAGAGTTGCTTGTGATTACATAAGTGCTCTACAACCTAAACAGGCGTGAAGATCTATCTAGGGCTGGACCTACATTGTGCTTATTAATATTCGGTTGTTAGTTGATGTAGATCAGATCTTAGATTTTATTCGTTTATGTCTTAAAATCATAAAATTTCAAAAATATTTAGTTTAGATCTTAATTTGTTAATTCTAGTTTGTTTAACTCTTGATTCATGTTTATTAAGCTAGTTATAAGCCTTTGGATACCTGGTAATAAAGTTAGGTTAATTGAATCTTGATTTCTCAAGCTTAAATCAAATCTTTCATTGCTTACAGGAGTGTTTGGTTTAGAATGGTTTGACTTCAAATAGTCACAGTGAGCTTTAAATTTTGCTTGAGTCAGTTTTCAATTCACTTATAATCAATAAAAAAAAGAGTTTTTAGAGGTTAGATTTCAAAAATCAACAAGTTAAGGCTTACTGAGATTGTGTCAGCACCAGGGGACTTTTTCCCTTTTACTTTGCTTGTGAAAATTTGATCCAAGCCTTTCAAGGCTTGGATTTTGTTTGTTTTGTGTTTAAACACTCCTAGTGAGTGTGTCAAGTGCAGTAGAAACCACCAAGGTTGCCT
>BQNB010003214.1:0-116825 GCA_026074375.1 Tanacetum coccineum
TACATGGATGACGGGTGTGGCACGGGCTACACTCGATTTTAAGTCATGAAGTGCAAAAAAAATTCAAAAGGCTCATTTTTTGATATGTGTAACCCTCAATAAATTATTGGTTTCTACTTTCTTTTCTTATGGTGTAACTTTAGTTAGCCTAATAATTCGTTTGTGAAACACCCTTTTAAAAATCTTGGGTCCGTCTATAACCTTAGTGATATATAGTTAAGCTTGTCATTCTCAAATATTCAAACTCACTTGCACTGACTGCAAAGTCCTAAACCTCCTTTTGAAATCCATTTTATAAATTCAAATTTGTCGATAATAATCGTCCGTTGTAATAATGAGTTATAGGTTAGGAATTATAATAAACAATAAACATGCATCATGTTAGAAATCGGGTTAGGGTGTGTGATGATAATCTTGGATATCTTGCTTGAATCATGTTGAGTTTACTTTTCGTATAAAGTATTTCGACTCTATTGGTGTCTGGGTATCACGAAATCCTTATCAGGATAATTCAAGAATAAAACACTTTGTTTCTAGGCACAAGAGAACAAAGCAGGAACAAAGAGGAATTGTATATATTTTTCGTATGTTAGAAGATACCATATTATTAGTGGATAATTAGGCCCAAACCCGGTTTGTGGGTTTTGGGTATTAGGGTTTTGCCATAACAGGCATTCCACTAATACATATATGTTTGTTAAATAATAGGCATTGTCTGACTGTTTTGTCGGTTAAGATTCGATTAAAAACAGTTGGAATCCCAACAGTCATGACTGTTGGCCAAATGTTATGTCTGTTGGGTTTTGGTAGGAAAAACGGATATCTAGAGCACCAAATATACCGTTGACCCCGCAAGGGGGCGCGGCCCCTTTGACCCCGCATTTTTGTCATGGTCGAGTTCATATTAGCTCAACGAGTGTGCACTTCGCACTTTCTTAACTCGTATCCAAGCCGAATATGAAATCTCATCGATCTCTAATAAATCATAATTACCTAAAATAGTTGATGACACTAAAATCACCAACAAATTATGCATGGTAAGTTTAACAATGTGACAAGAAAACTATATACAGGTTGTCAATTAACAGCACTAGTTTAAAAAATAAAGTTATGAGTTTATAATCAGACAACAACATAAAAGCTTGTAAGATTAGGCATGTGAGATTATATAAAAAAACCACGTTTATCATTCGGCTTCTCAAAACGTTGCTCCACCTCACACACATGCATCCGATACTAGTAATTGTAAATGATCCGTATATATAAAAATAAAATATGTCCATTCACATTGGGACTTTGGGGGTAGGTAGGCTGAAATTCTCTTAGAAAACATACCAATGTGATTTGTGGAAAAAACCTCATGTTCGCCCACAACCATGTATATTTTGGAGACAACCTATTATATTTAAGCGACACTCGTGATTTATACTTGTTTTTAGCAGATAATATTTTTGTTTTATGCATGAGCTATCAGCTATCAGCTATGTTCTGGCATCGGGTGGTAGCGATATTTTATTATTTTCTCAAACTTTTTATTTGAGAGTATGAAAAAAAAATGTGATTCTTGTGCTGCTATCGACGTTACAATAGCTTGATTATAAACAAACAAGTGGACCTAAGTTTTTGTTCCTTTTTGGTTAAAGATTGTACGCAACAATATATGCCTGAATTTGGTTTGGTCTCTAACTCGAAACGAAAGCCAAAAACCAAATTTGATTTACAAATGTGAACTTGTTTCAGTATAGACTTTGGTTTCATCAAATTCAAGTCAAATATTAGAAACCCTTCTGTTACAGCATCATTTTACATGACTTTACCAAATATTACTTACACAAATTAGATTCAGTCGTGATTGTTAACTGCATCATATCGGTCTACTTAATACATAACAATCTAGCTGATACGAGCTAAATAAATACGGTAAAAGCTTGTCTCGTATGTTTTTGTACTTCAACTAACCGAACAAAGGAACAAAGACTCTTAGAGCACCAGGTACCCATGGTGTCATGATGAGCCTGATGCCGTGGGTGAATTTACTGTCACCTCAACAACTTTCCTATAATATAGAACCTATCACTCAATACAAAACACTCTCCTTCTAATTCTGGTGTTATATAACACCCTCTAACGCATACATAACTTACTAATACACAAAAAACTAAAAAAAGAAAAGGAAAAAAAGAAAACAAAAAACCCATCGTGTGGGCTGGTCACCACGGCGTGAGAGCCGACGACGCCACCCACGGTGTCGGTCTCGCGCCATGAGGCTCGCGTTTTGGGATGACACCACCAGTACGAGTCATGGTATCGAATGCTCTTAAATGAAGTAATGTTCGCGTTCATATTCATTTGTTAGAAAAAGTAACCTTGCTTTTCTTGTGTTCGGTTAATGTACTAAATGAATATTAACCAACGAATATAAGTGAACAAGCATACACGAAGACAACACTTAACTTTGTGCATGTAATAAAACAACATTACTAAATGGAGAGAAAGTGACCACGTTTGTGGTGAATTTATCTAAAGAAAAATGACACGAAAATATATTCAACTTATGATTTATTTTTAATCAGGCTACCTACTTTTTTCTAGCTCAAAAGCGGGTACAAATTTTTTATAGCTTATTTGGGTTAATTCGTTAGATATCCCGTCAAGTCATTAACAGCTTTTCGTTAAATCCATTTTACTTTATTCAAGCTTGCATACATTTAAATCAATATTTTTTTTATTGTTTTTAACTTCGAATGGATCTTCGAATGGAAGAATGTTAGGAGAAGGGTTAGGGTGGTCATGAAGGAATCGGCCTTAAAAAAAAAAAAAAAAAAGAAAAATAAAAAAAAAAAAAAAAAAAAAAAAAAAAAAAAAAAAAAAAAAAAAAAAAAAAAACATACATAGCTGCAAAATGGGTCGTAAATTAATGTTAATGACGTAACACTAAGAAGAAAAAGTAGAGAACAACAAAAAAACAGATGTGAACGAAAGATGACGATAGGTTTCCTTTCCCCTCTCTTTCCTCCTCCCGGGGACGAAGAAAGAGACAATTGTCCGCCCAGGGAAACCCCCTCCCCGCTAAACGGACAAAAAATTCAGTCCTAACGTGGCACAAATTTTGATAGTATTTTAGAGAGGTTTTAGGTTTAGAGTTAGGTCAAAAATAGTTTGGCCAAAAAAAATTTCCCTATACCCCACTTTAAAACTTATCTTTTTCCCCCAAATAACTTTCCCCTCCTCCCTCCTCCCATATTCCTTCCCCGGGCGACAAAAGTCCCCGCGTGAAATTAATCCTTCGAAAAAAAAAAAAAGTTTGACCAAAAAATAAAAAAAGTCCCATCCGAAAAGTTAGCGAGATAGAAATAAGAAAACAAAATTTATCGAAATACAAGTTGCGGCGAAAAGAAACAAAATTTCTTTCTCAAATTTCCTCCTCCCTTCCGGTCCTTTCCTTTTCTCCTTTTCTTTTTTTTTTTTTCCTCCCGCTCAACTTTTTCCCCGTTCCCCCTCGTGAATCCATCCCCTTCCCTCCTCCGCTTTTTCCCTTCTCCCCTCAACTTTTTCTTTTCCATTCCCGGGCCAACAATGTCGCCCGGGAAAGGATATCAAAATACTATAAGATCCATACATATAAAAGTGACAAATTATAGAGTTAATTAAATATAGTCACTGGAAAAAATCATCAGGTTGACGTGTCCCGAGAAAATATCACGTATTTTGCCGACTAAACGTTTCCTTCCTGTTCTCCTCCTTTTTCCCTCTCCTTCTCCTTCCCCTTCTTCCATCCTTTAACCGCCTCCGTTCTTCCCTTTTCTTCCCTTTCCTTCTTTCCCGTTCCCCTCCCCCTTCATCTCCCCTCCCTTTCCTCCTTCCCCGGCGGGTTCCTCCTTCCCTATTGTTTCCTTCCTTCACCTACCCTTCCGTTTTTTCCCCCCCTCGCTTCCTCTCCTCCTCCCCTTTCCTTCCCCCGGTGGGGTTCCCTCTTTGCCTTTCTCCTCCCCCCTTTCCCGCCTTTTCCCCCTTCCTTTCCCTTCCTTTCTTTTCCTCCTCTCCCCTTTCCTTCCCTCCTTACCCTCCGTCCTCCTTCCTTTCCTGCCCTTCCTTCCCTTCCCTCTCCCCTTTCCCCCCTTCCGTTTTTCCTTTTCCCCCTCTCCTTCCCGGCACATTTCGCCCGGGAAATAACCTTCGTATAAAATTTACAAAAAAGAATAATCTAAAATCTTTGAGGCGGCAAAGATTTTTCCCTGTCCTGCTCAGGCTTTCCCGCTTTTCTTTTTTCTTCCCATTTTTCAATCTGTTTCCTGTCTGATTTTCAGCTTTCCCTTCCCCTCCTTTGTTTTTTTCCTTTCCCGGAGGGCAACATGTCACCCGTTAGGTGGTGGCATAAATAATAAAAAAAGAAAATAAAAAAGAAAATAAATAATTAAAATTAGAACCTAGATGTTATGTGAAAGTTTTGGAGGGTGTTGGGTCATTATTAAAAAACACCAACTACCCCAGCACACCCCGCTCACCCATACCAACCAAACCTCCTCCCCCTTCTATGATTAATAAAAACAAGCAAACACACCCCAATCACTCCAACCACACAACCAACCAAACCAATTAACCACCCAAACCACAACAAAATTCAACCGCAAACCCACCTTCACATCTCCAGCCCCTCCCTCCCCCCCCTGGACCAACCCGCGCCCCTCTGCATAGAAGCATTCCCCCCCCGCTCCTGGTCCCCCCGCGTCCCCCTCCCCCCTCCCCCGCCTCCCCCCCACCCCCCCAGCCGCCCCCCCCCCCTCCCCCCTCCCCCCCCGCCTCCCCCCCACAAACACCCCCCCCCCCTAGGGCCCCCCCGGCCAAAGAAAAAGACCCCCAAACCCCCCCCCCTAAAAAAAAAATACCCCCACAAAAAACCCCAAAAATTCGTTACCCCCTTCAGATCCCCCCGTCGGCCCCACCCCCCCCCCCCGCCCCGCGCCCCCCCCCCCCCCTCCTCCCCCCCCCACCCTCCTCCTCCCCCCACGCCCCACCGCCCCCCCCGCACCCACCCGCCCCACCCCCATCCCCCCTCCCCCCCCGCCCACCCCCCTCCCCCCGCCCACTCCACCCCCCAGCAGCTCCAGTACCCCCCCCCCACCCACCCAGTAAAAACCCCCTACCCCCAAACCACCCTAACCGAATCCCATTACCCCCCCTACGGTACTGGTTACGTACCGAATAATGCGACTCTTAACACAACAAATAGTTGACACATAAGATATGGTAGAAAACCGAAATAAAAGCCCAAAAAGCTGTGACTAACCAACAAAAGAAAAAACCTTTAAAACGACCAATTTATTGTTTAGTTGTTCGATAAATAAAGGATTGAGACGAACCCTCCCCTGATTGTAAAAGGACAAACCAGAAGTACACCCACATAAAAAAAGAAAAGCCACCGCAAAAACAACTAACACAACCTAAAACTCAACCACGTGTACTAAACCTCACTAAAAAATAAGGAATAGACAACACTAAACGCATCATCGCATAATGCTCATGGAGAGATGGTTTTAAGTTAATGATCAACAACAAAAAAAATAGAGCTACTTACGTATTAGACGCTCCGTCCCCTTTTTACATCAAAAACGCAATTAAATACCACACGAATATCACATTTTTCACACAACACGCATAATATCACAGAACAAGACAACGAAAAATCTCTGCGGCACTTGTAACCCTCCGCAACTTCACATTTTTGATCTAAGGGGCCACATTACACACCCAACACTCACATAAATAGTTTGTGGTGATGGTGGAATAACACGACACGTAGATAGAGTAGTGACAACGAGAAGGGGTGAACATATGACATTTCTTAGGAGATACGGAGATATTTGATTGTTTGCTGCTGCAAAACTGTGATATTTGTTTAAGCGGGGTGCGGGGGTTTGAGTTTCGTAATCCTGGAGCTAAACTTTTTGCGCCTTCTCCTCTCTACGCCTCTCGTGCCGTAATTCTCCCGCATCCTTCTCGTCCTCTTTCCTCTCCCTACTTCCTTCTCTCTCCTTCTCTCACCCCCCTCCTTCTCTCCTCCTCGCTCTCTCGGCATCTCTCCGTCTCCGACATTCACAAACGTTGTATTAAAGAAATATCTCATATTAAGAGTTCCTGTACATCTTCTTCTACACAACAAACAACAGGTTCATAACCTTAAATATATATGTTTTGATCTCAATCACGGAAACTTGATCCACATGGTTCAAAAAAAAAAAAAAAAAAAAAAAACCGTTAAGTTTGCTATAAAACAATGGGTAAGGCATATCAGGTTTTAATTAAACCACAAGTAATTAATATGGGAATTGATACAAACCAACCGCGTAGTAAAATTGATTCAAATACCGACGAACTTTTAATAACGTGGGATCAAATTGACGAATATACACGATGCCAAAATATTAGATATGGTTAAAAAAACAATTCTCCATCAAAAAAAAACCTTTACACCAAAGATGAAGGGAGCAAAACCACCAAAAAACCCACCGCTCTTGTCTCCCGTGAACTATATCCCTATTATTTCACCAATTTCTCTCGCTCTTTCGTTTCTTTTCCTTCTTCTTGTTGGGCCGCTCTCTATTGATCGGAGACCCGATTCCAAACACCTCCACAAACCCAACGCATGTTTGAAACAAAAATAAGCTCAATTAGCATTTGTTTTTCTTCGAAAACGGAGTGTCAGAACAATCAATTAACAGCAAGTTAAAATACAGACACGTTGAGTTGCTAACGTTACGACCATACATGTATATGATCGTATCGTGATCCAGTGGGTGTAGATAGTGTGGCAGGGGTGGTAAGTATCGGATATAGAGGCATAATATAAATACGGCGGTGTTGATAGTGAAAGTGGTAGTGGGATAACAATCCGATATCCGCTAAAAGGAAACCACATTTTAGATACACAAATAAAGACAGAAAGAAGGTGGTATTCAAATCAACGGACAAAAATACTTTTCGGGTCTCCACATGCGAATTATATTTGATTTGCTACCTCTAACAGTTCTTCATTATATTTAGATTTGGTGGCTTGTACCCCCCCGCTTCCAGCCTTAAAAAGAAAGGTCCTTATAAATTAATAGGATATAGAATCAACAACAATAGTGTTTATACATAACATAGAACCCTATCCAATTGTAAGGGTGGACAGAAAGTGTGATGAAGAACAAAGTCGATTTAAAGGTTTTGTTGTATTAAGAATAACGAGAATGAAATTTAAGTTTAAAATTAATCTATCAATATTGACCATTTATTTAAAACGCATCCCTGATTAAAAATTCTTCCCCACCGAAAACTCAAAATCGTGGCGTCATCCTCGCCCCCCACTCGGGGTCACACATCACAAAGTACAAAACAACCTCAACATTCAACACTCAAAAAATCTATAAATCCTTCAATTTTTAAGTAACATTAACTCGAGTTAATCATTTCGATCCTAGTATCCCCCACAATTTTGTAATGTTATAAAAAAAAAGAATTAATGCCGGGCCCCACAATTTATTATTTTTTGTTCCCCGGTATCCGCCACGGTGGCCAGAGAGGACCATCAGGCACCACTGTAACGACTACTCTAACAATACATTAATACATGTAAATACTTACTTTGTTTTATTGATACGTGAAAACATAACACAATATGTCATACAATAAACGAGTCCGGCATATTAATATTCCAAAAATAGTATTTAAAGGCCTTCGATAAAGGTTGTTGTTTTTCCGGTATTGATATGTTTTAATAATTTTTTGGGTCATAACAATCGTTGATTGTAACAAAGATAACTACTGGGCCGAGTACTTTTGTTTTTTTGTGTTCCCATATATATTATAGATTTACAACCATTTCGGATTTCGTTCGTTCCCAGGCCGGGACCACTTACTTGGTCTAAAAGGGCGCCGACTAATAAGGATCCAAACAAGTTTTGACATTTTTTATAAAATCGTCGTAAATATCAGAAGCAAAGCAATTTGAGGGCTCGTTATGTTCGCAATTCCGAAGAGCTTTTCGCGGTATTTAATTATTTGAATCATCGTAGATAAGTGTGTATATATTAGAAAAATTAAAAGTTAAATATAACAACAAATCGTAAATAGTTAAAATTGAGAGGTCCGTTTAGTAAATTTTTAATTTATCATTTTTGTGGCCTGGTGGATTTTTTATTTAACTTTGTGCCAGATTTTTGGGCTACATCAGTTTTTAACCCGCACATTTTTTGGCACTTTTTTTGGCATTTAGCATAATGGGGATTAGGAGTATCGAGTTGGAACTTTCCCCGCGCGTTGTCGCGATGACTAATTTATTGCTGTTATATATCAGGAAGTTAGATTTTTTTCTTTTCAAATTTGCTTTTTAATGTTTTAGTTACCTAATGTATCTTCTATGAATATTTTGCTATTGTAAATTATGAAGTATTTTAAGAAAGTCTTTTATGTTATAAGTTTTGTAGCAAAACGTGTTTTTTGTTTGTTAATATATATTTCATTCACTTGTGACCGTTGTGGTGCACCCATAGTGTGTGTGAATGTGGATTATACAAAACATAGTCTGTTGAGAATAGTGAAAAGAAAACAAAAGCCTAAACCTCAGCTGGGCCAAACATGTAGGCTGGATAAAAATAAGCCTACCAACGTGGACTAAATTACTAAAAGGAGCCTACTAAAGGGCTGGCACTGTTTTTAGCATTTAGGATTTGTAGGCTGGAAAAAAATAAGCCTGCCAAAGTGGACTAAATTACTAAAAGGAGCCTACTAAAGGGCTGTCACTGTTTTTGGCATTTAGGATTATAGTATTACAAAATGGCTGTCATGTAGCGAGGTTAAAGAGACGAAATTAAAAAACATCAGAAATAAAGGTTATCTAATTGCCCGCATCGAGTCATTAAGGGTCCACTAGGGTTTACCCGTTCAACCGGTTTTGACCAACCGTGTTTAAACCCTACTTTTGCGCTGTCCACATAAAAAATAATAATAATTTGCAATGATTATAAAAAAAAGTATATATTTAAATCATGAAATATTTCATATATATTGAGCCTAAAAACTATTTACTAACAAATATAACATGAATAAAATTACGTCGCAAATATATACAATTAACATGCTTTGTTTGTAAAAAAAACACGAAAAACCGTAACCCGGACGGGTCTCGAGAACCGGGTTAACCCGGTTCGCTTCAAACCCGGCGGGTCTAACCGGGTTTCGAAAATATAAAACCTGGTTTAATTTGACCTGTTTTTTCAACCGGAACCGGTTCAACAGGTTGAACCGACCGGGGTCGAACCGGGTTTTAAAACATTGCTGGAAACTACACAAATACCAAATATATAATATGGGTATAATGGTCAATACACATAAATACACATTGAAATTCTGTGTATGAATCACTTTCTTCCGTGAAAGTATCACCTCCCTTTATTTTTAACCTCCTATATTGTTCCTTTTATTTTTAAATAAATAACCATTACAACAAATTAAGTTAACAAACTAAAACAAACACATCTCTTTCTAGTTTTTGGCTTGCATTTATGTTTTCTGAATGGATTTACTAAGAACTGGTGGTTGGCTGTCAGAACAATGGCTAGAAATTAGGATGGTGGTTTTCGGTGAGGATGGTTGTTCAACGAAGATGGTATCCATCAAGAAAACTGGGGATGGTGTTTGGTGTTATGGTTGTTAGTAGCGATATGGTAGCTGGTAAATATGTTGTCACATGTCGACACGCGAGCATTTAAAATAGGGAAAATTACTTCAAAATACAGTAAACTTATCATTTTTTTCTCGTTCCGTGTAGTATACTATTTTTTTTTCATTGTACTAATAAACTTTTCAATTTCTGTCTTTCTGTATACCTGGTGACCTGAGCAGCCCTTAGGCGGTTGCTTATCCACGAACCTTTGCATCGTTAGTCCTTTATACTAACGGTCGTTTGTATATAACGTAAAACTTTTGTTTTCTAAAAAAAATTATTTCCTAATTATTTTTAAAATTTATACACGTTTTTATATACGTTTTTATACACATTTTTATGCACATTTTTAACACGCTTTTATACACGTTTTTATATATTTTTTACATGTTTTTTTACATTGTTTTATACACATTTTTTTATACTAGTGTTTATGCATTTTTATACACTCATTTTTATACACATTTTTACACACTTTTTTTACATGGTTTTATAAACATTTTCATATGGGTTTAGGACCTTTTACTAGGACCAACTAATTTTTAAGTCCTGTTACACTAGTTTTAATAGGACACTTAATACATAGATCCTAATAAACTAACTTGTAAGACACTTTTTAATAGGGTCTTATTACGATGAAACATAATAGGACACTTCATTTAAAAATCCTATTATATTGCGTTTTATGGGACACTTATTTTCTTGTGGTCCTGTTGGAATAGAACTTTATATGACACCTAAAATGCGTCATATTACATGTACTTTAAAGAACACTTATTAGTTGGGGTTCTATTTTGATTAAATAGAACACATGATATAAGAATTATACAAAACATTTTAATCGTGGCTTCTTTGATCTTGGTCTTGTTTAGCATAATAAGGTATATGTATGTAGGTCGTGACAAAGTGTCAAACTCCCACCTCTAGGGGTTTCGGTCGAACACCACAACCCTAAAGGGTTTGTGGTTTCCTTTTTTACACTTAAATATTCATCTTAGATAAATATTGTACTTTGGTAATTATCGTTTTTCCCCTCAATGGAAATAATCTCATATTTTCATTTCCTCGTCACTCTCAATTGTGTTTAGTGTGCACTGGTGTGACCCTTCTACATTTGAATGAATACTAGTTGTGAAAGCCGTTGTGTTGTTGCACATAATCCTTTCATATACATTGTCATGCAATTCATTTGCGGTTGGTTATGCGAAAGCATCTTAAAACTCAAGATCGTATGAGGCAATGGGATATCGTTAGTGCTATCGACATAAACCTGCTTCGTTGTTCGTTATGCATGACTTAACTTGATTCTCATGATCATCTTTTCTTTGAGTGTTCATACTCAGCATGTGTATGTGTTAGTGCAAATATACATTCTCTTTGTGTTTTGGTGATGACAAACATGTAACTTGTAAAACAATACGTAAAGTACGCAAGTTACTCGTATACATAAATCATCAACACAAACATTTTTCAACTCCTCTTGACGTCTCAAGTATCAATATGCGTCAACACACAAAGTTCTCGCCATCCTTATCTACCACAAGTAAGTATACATTTATCAAAGCAAGTTGCTCATTTTCATCAACTCATCTCGACGTCCTGGTACTCTTACACATATGAACTTCGTTAATTAGATCGGGCCAAGAAAACGGACAAGCCCATTGGGGGCCCAATAGTGGTCGGCGCCTTTAAGGCCCATTAAGGCTTCTAGAAGCTTCTAGAAAATGAAAGGAAACTAATAAATTTATTTTTTGAATTTAGGTGAATGCTTTTATCTAATGCATCCTTTTACCCATTGGTTAGCTCACTCTTTTACCCTATCATCCTTTTATCCATTGGGTAATTCACCCTTCTCCAAGTCAAGATCTTCCTATAAATACCCAAGCTCTCTTCCTCCATCCGTAATGAAAATAACCTACGGCTCACTTAAGAAAAAACAGGGGTTTTGTGTTTTTGATTTTCTATCATGTTTCTAGCATTAGGCTTGATTCATAGTTGATTTCTAGATGAGTTCCACTAGTACCAAAGGGTATGTAGTGATGTATAGGATGTCTCCACATGAAAGTGATCTCCTTTGATTTCTTAGTTATCATGTAGTAGATCGGGTCACATAGAGGTGATTTTATTTAATCACTTATGTGTATAGTATAGATCGGGGTTTATAAAAGAGTTCTTGATGTGTAGATTAAGAACTTGTATCCATTTGACTACTAAGTCATGGATCTCATATTGTAACATCTTGTAATAGATTGTAGGATAGTTGGTTTATGTGTTTAGGCCTTAAAACACAAGGTTTGTTATGTTGGGCCATAAAACATAACGAGTGTTGTAAAGAGTGGTAGATCAATTATAGCTAAGATTAGAACTCGACATCTAGCTTAGTGTCGGAAAACAATGTAAGCGACGTAGTGGTTTGTTATGTTAGGCCATAAACATAATGGGTTCAGTTGTACCCGAAGAAGAATTCGACCTCTAGCTTAGTGTCGGAAAATAATGTGGCGCGTTTGTAAGGTTTTCTACGTTGAATGGTGCTTGTTGATAGTGAAAGTAACTACTGTGTTAGCTTATTTTATTAAGTCAAAAAGAATGTAAACGTTCATATTAGTTTTTTATTAATCTTAGTTTGTACATAGGTAGTCGGGTTAACGGGATTGTACTTTAAGCTAATATTGTCCATGTTTTGGGCTTAAGCCCAATAAATGGCCAAGCCCGGCCCAAGTACTAAAGCCCAACGCCATATCTTGGCTTGGACCATAAATACCCCTTCACCTCATGTGGTAAAGGGTGTTGGTTGTTATTTTTCTCACTTAGAAATCATACCACTCTTCTTTCTTTCTCTTATTTCTTTCTCTCTTTACATCTTTCTCTCTCTAGCTTCTTATTATGTTTCGGCATGTTTGGCTTATTGGTAGTCCTTATTAGGTTGTGATATGGATTAAAGTATTGGGATAACATGTGGTATCAGTCGCCAAATGGTTTTAGGTGATTTAGATCGTGTTCGGCTTATTTTTTTTATTTGTCTCGGCTTATTTTCTTTTTCTAGGAATAGTTTGTTAAGCTTATTCTAGTTTTTCATTTAATAGTTTTTCGCCATATAGCTTATTTCGGTTCATTTTTATTATTGGGCGCTGACTTTTATCTTAGCTGATCGAGCTATAGAAGTGGGTATAAAAATTAGAGGTTTGTTTTCTGTTAGACTTAGCCTGAATTATTATGCTGCTAAGAATTATCAGTGGGTAAAAGATGGGGTTGTGCAATGGATATGACTTAGCTAAAGATCAGTGCTTTAGGTAAATGGTTTTGCTCAAGGTATGGATTAGAGGTACTGATTGAATATCAGCCTGTGGCTGAACGCAAAGATGTTTGTGTGATCGTGCCTAAGTGGGTATGATTTGTCTCTGACTGAACCCCATACCCCATCATCGAACACTTATCAACGAAACGGCAGCTTAGTTCAACCAGTCTCCGCCGATATGACCTCTAAACTAAACCTAGTTGAACCCACAGCTGAGTTGAACCAGACGACCACTGAACTTACGAGCCCTCTGAGCTTACGAGCCAAAGTCTGCACACCAAAGGTCGGGTCACACCTCTGAGCCGAAGTCAGCACACCCAAGGTCAGATATCAACACATCCCAAGGTTTGCAAACCTCTGATCTCACAGAGACTTTATTTGTGTATCTTAACCTTATTAAAACGATATCAAACCGTTAAGAGATCTTAAATGTTTAAAGTCTTCTAGAAAACCGTACGGATATATCAAAAATCACAAGAAAACCGTCAAAAACGGGCAAACACGGACACGAGAAAATGGAAGAGTACAAGAGAGCCAAAGATTCAAAGCCAAAGTCAAAGAAAGTCAACTTCAGTCAACTATCGGTAAATCATAAGTCAACCACAAAAGGACAAAACCTAAAATGTTTCAAAATAGCCCTTCAAGTTTCAAAAGTTGCAAAAATAGTCCCTTAAACCTCAAATGGGCCTTAAACCCTTAATACCCTACCCGTAATTATAATCTAGCCCATAAGCCAAATGTAAGCCAAATATCCTTTCACTAAAACCATAGGGAATTTCTTGCTATTTTCTTAAAACCTTTTTTTACACAAACTTTTATAGAAAAAGGACGGAATTGCATTTCTTAAAAAGTTTACAATATAACTTACCTTGAGTCAGTTAATAAGGGCGCGAAGAAAAGAAACACTATTCATCTCCTTCCCCAATTCACCACGCAGTAAAAGGAAAGGGCAAATCACAATTAAGGGGTGAGTTAGTCAATTCAAGTGATAAACAACAAGATGGCAAGGTTAGATTAGTCGTATCAAAAGCTCTTAGTAGCTCATAAGGCAAGGATCATACGTGGAGGTTGAGAAAGCACAAAGGAATGGGGATTTTACTCTTGGATCACTCAGAGAAGTAGACATGTTGTTTGTTACATCAAGAATGACAGTCTTGCAAAAAATCGTTTATGCTCATCTTGATCCAATAGGTGCTCATATTGAAGATTAATGATTGGTAGTGTGTTACGGTTTGGATTAAAAACGGGGCGTGGCAGCAAGGAAGGCCTAGAATGTTCATCAACAGGCTATAAATAGCCTCATTATCACACACACACGGCATCTAGTTTTTTTTAGTAGCTTTTAGGGTAGCTTAAAATTTAGTTTTGGCTAAATGTAATTTTCTTTAAATGTTTTGTAATTTCTTTCTAAAGTAATGTAATCAGTTTCTTTTGTTAATGAAATTCAATTTTATTGTGTCATAAGCTCTTTTAATCTCGCTTTAAGCTCTCATTTAACTCTCAAATATTAAGCTATTGACACTCATAAGCTCCTATAAGCTCTTGTACACTCTTTCAGTCTCTAAGCTGAAAATAGAGCGTAATTCAGTTAACAATCTACTTTAATTCTTAAAACCGGCTTAAGATACCTTGACTATTGGAATTGTGAGCTTTTGGAAGGAGAGCCAAACATGGAAGGGTTCTCATGGACAATTACTGGCTTATTGTAAATAAGCCAGAGCTAGTAGATAAGCTCTAACGAGCCTTCATAGCTTTTGTTTAGCTAAAGCTTCAAGTAAGTTTTCCTTTACTTTCCTTGTTTTTCAATATTTAGCTTAATAATAGTTTATTAGTATAGATCTGCTTATTAGCTTAATTTAGTTGCTTATTTGAGCTTATTTGAGTTTAATCTTGCTTATTAGTTATTATTATTAATCTGTTTTTAGCTTATAAGTGTTAGATTATAGTATTTCATATTCTGTCTTAAAAATTTCATAAAAACCAAAAAAATACAAGTAGCATTAGTATAGATCTTAGAATTTAGCTTATTCAGTTGTTGATTCATGTTTATTAAGTTTAATATAGGTTGTTTAAGATCTGGTAATAAGGTTTTGATAATTAAAACTTAGATTCTAATGTTTTATTAAATCTGTCAATTCCTAAAGGGGTGTTTGGTTTAGCTTTGTTTGACCACCAAAAGTCAAAGTGACTAAATGATTTCCTTTTGGTTAGATGAATCAGCTTATTTGATTAGGATTTGAGTATTTTTGAATCATTAGTTTAAGCTTATAATCAATTTAAGGCTAAAAATTTTCATCTCAGCACCAGGGTAATTTTTCTTTTGATTTTCACTTGTGAAAATTTTGAACCAAGCCATCCAAGGCTTGGTTCTTGCTTGTTTTGTGTTTGTACACACTCAACAAGAGTGTTAGGCTGTTTTGTGACCAAAGAGGTAACCTGCAAGTTGGATTTAACTCTTGTTCATTTGTGCTAGCAGTAGTAACCTTTGTTACTACTGCTGTCATTTCTAGTTTAAGTTTAGGTTAGTTAATCTAAGTTTTAGTATCTTAAATTTTAGTAGCTTTAAGTTTAGTCATAGATTAGCATAGTTTAAGGCTTATTTTTCAATTCCTAGCTTATTTACCTAGGTACATTTAGCTTAAAAAAGTCATTAATTAGCCAAAAAGCCAAAAACAGTAGTATTAGCTTAATGATTTAGATTTTTGATTTACTAGCTTATAGTATAGGTTTTTATGATTAAGTCTTATAGTTTAAGCATCATTAGTTAAGTTTTCAAAAGGGTAGCTTATGTCTCAGCTTATTAAGCCTTTTAGCTTGTTTAAATTTTTAGCTCTTTGAGTCATAGTCTGAGTTAGCTACTTTCATCATCAAATTCAGTTAACTTTTAGTGGTTATATGTTAAATAGCTTATCATTTTTAGTTAAAGCACATCATTAGCTTTCTAGAACTTCTTTTGGTTTTGAAAACGAGCTTATATTAAAGCTTGTGCAAGCTTTTAAGTGTCAACTAAGCTTTTTAAGCTCAAACCTTTAGTTCCTGTAAACAGCTTAAACTTAAGCTGTTTCAGAGCTTATTTTTCATTTTCAGACAAAAAGTTTAGTTTTAAAGTTGTTTAAAATCAAGTTTTTAATAAGTTTAGATATTTAGTTTTTGTTAAAAGTGAGAAAATAAAAAAATAAGCAAAAAGGGGTTTGCCTGCCTCGAACCCACGACCTCCCACACACAACACACACTCTTTACCATCATGCTACAATAGCTCATCCGTCAACCTCCCTTTCTTTTTAATCTTTATACACGTTTTCCTCTTACTAATTTTCAATAAGCCGTAGCTTATATAAGCTTTTTCCCGGCTTATTTGTTAAGCTGTTAGTTTTCTTTTATTTTTCCTTTGATCTTTGTTGAATCATAGACTTTTCCTGAATTTTTCACATTTTTCCATCAATTAGTTTATTTTTAATAGTTTTTCGAAAGATAAAATCTTAGAAAATACATAAAAAATAGAAAAAAGTTTCAGAAAATTACAAAAAAATAGTTTTTAGCATTAGATTAAATACTTTTAGGTTTACAATCAGAAAAGTCATTTTCAACCCTTTTAGATTTTAATTTTCATTTTTGAGCTTTTAATTTTAAGTTTAAAAATAGGATTTTAATTTTAAAAATAGTTAAAAATAGTTTTCTGAGTTTTTATGTTACTTTAGACTTTTCTAAGTTTAAAAATCATTTTTCTAAATTTTTAGTACTTAATTTGCTATTTTTTTAGGATTTAATTAGAGTAAAATAGTTTTAAATTCATAAAAAATTCAAAAATAATCAAAATTTTTTTTTCTTTTTCTTAAAATTTTATTTTGTTCTATTTTAGGTTTAGAAATTTAGTTTACATTTTTAGGAGTTAAATTTAGTATATTTGCTTATTTGTCGCTTTTAATTGCTCCCGTTAATTTGTTTAAGTGTTTAATAACTTTTAATTATTCATTTTAATTGTTGCTTTTAATTAGTAGTTATAGAAACTCAAAAATATCTTTCCTCTCATTCAAATCATAATCCGAGCTAAAACGTGGTTTTAATTTCGCAAGTCGTTGGGGAAACGACCCGGGTGATCATACTTCCCGGTTAAATATACGTATTATATATTATATATATCTTTTAAAGAGTGAATTTTCCTTAGGAAATTTTCTTAATTGCTCTTGTGGTAATATATCGTATATTTTATAGTGTATTAAAACTATTACACCAAGTTTTTGGCGCCGTTGCCGGGGACTTGTGATAAAGATTCCGTCGTTTTACGTTTGTTGATTTGGTTTAAAGATCCTTTCGTCCTCGAAAGTTTCATTCTTGTTATATATTTCAAAAATCCAAAAAAAATCATAAAAAATATAAAAAGTAAAAAATATTTTCTTTTTCTTTTTAGAATAATTAGCATAAAAACATTTAAAAAAATCAAAAATATAAAAAAATTGTCTTTAAAAAGAAATAAAATAAACAAAGTTGGTAAAAGAACACCAACATATAATACCTTCAACTGAGGTATTATCATAAATAAGTTCCGATGAACTTGAAAAGTTCCCAAATCGAACCAAAGATTCAAAAACTTGCCATTTGTTTACGAAGTACGGCTCACCTTGAAAAGCAATTTTTGAGAGTTACCGTGAAGTAAATTGATTATTTGGATTTAAGTTGTCTTCCGTGTATCCATTTAAAATAGATTGTTAAAAAAAAGAAGAAAAAAAAATTAGTGTAATTTTTGTTTACTTTTTAATTTCTTTATTTTTAGTGCATGCGCACTCGATCTCAAGCTCGTAATCGAAATCGTCGACAACAACAATTAACAACGGTTATTGTTGAGGAACCCGAGATTCCAATGGCCGACAATCGTACCATGGCTCAAATGTTACAAGCTCCCATCGAGGGATACGAAGATGCAATTGTTGTACCACCGATAAATGCAAACAATTTTGAGCTTAAACAACCTTTGATCAACCTTGTGCAAAGTAATAAGTTCACGGGTAGACAAGACCCTCATAATCACCTTCGATTTTTCAACAAGGTCACTTCAACGTTTAGACATCCCGAAGTTCCGAACACTTCGATTAAGCTTTTGCTTTTTCCTTTCTCTCTAGACGGTGACAGCCGAGATTGGTTAGATAAGGAACCTCCTAGATCAATTCTAACGTGGGATGATCTTGTCTCGAAATTCATAAACCAATTCTTTCCACCTTCGAAAACAACTTACCTTCGAAACAAAATCACTACTTTCTACCAAGAACCGAATGAAACCTTCAACGAAGCATGGGAACGTTTCAAAGAACTTCTTTGTCAATGTCCTCATCATGGTTTCTCAGAATTACACCAACTTGATACGTTCTACAATTCTTGAAACCAATGATCAAAATCTTTTAGATTCCCGCCGGAGTGGCAAATTCTAGATAAGATCCTCAAGAAGGTTTAGCCATAATCGAAAGTAAATCCAAAGTGCGTTATTCAAGAAGTCGTCCTAATGATTCAAGACGATACGAATGCTCCTTCTTCTACTTCTTCACCTTCCAATAATTCTTCTCAAGATTCAATCAACAGCCGCCATACTTGAAACAAAATTGAATATTCTAATGAGCCGTTTAGAGAAAGCGATATGAAAGAGAATGTTAACGACCCGCTACCATCAAAGCAGTCGAGGAAGTTTGTGTCACATGTGGATCAAATCATAATTTCAACAATTGTCCGTTAATAAGGAATGAATTTCCTGTTTTTCATGATAACATTTATCAATTCCAACAAACCGCCGCCGTTGGTAATTTTGTTCAAAGAAATCCTCCTAATTTGGCAAACCAAACGAGACCACCGGGTTTCAATCAACCAAATGTTCAAAACACCCAAGGAAACCAAAACCGATATCAAGGAAACAATTTCAATTCGAATCAAAATCGTGGAGGCAATTTTAACCAAAACCGTTAAAACAATCAAGGAGCCGTTTATCAAGCCCCACCATACCAACCACCAATAAATCAACCTTTGGTTAATCAAGCTTTATCTCCTGTTTCACAAATTCAAGGTGTTTCTAAAACGGATTTTGAAAGTTATGCTAAGGCTAATGATGCAAACATGAATAACTTGCAAATGAAGTTGGATAATTTTCAAAGGAACCAAAATGATTTTCAAAGAGTTTACAATGATTCTCAAAAGAAGCAAGATGATTTTCAAAAGATGATGCTAAGTTTCATGCAAAACTATCATACCAACCAAGCTTCAAGTTCAAGTTCGTTACCAAGCAATACCATTCCAAACCCTAGGAACGAAGCCAAGGCAATTACCACACGAAGTGGTGCCTCATATGACGGACCTCCAATTCCACCGCCGGTGGTGGAAAAGGAACCCGAGGTGACAAAGGATACGGAGCTACCTAGCACCGAAGACATCCAACCTCAAGTTGTCCAAGACTTAGGAAAAGACAAAGAACCAATCAAAGAGCCTTCTTTTGCTCAAAAGACCAAGACTAGTTTGCCTTACCCTTCAAGACTTGCAAAAGAGAAAATTCATGAAAAGGATGATATCCTAGCTTCAAAGTTTATGGAAATTTTCCGTAATCTTCACTTTGAGCTAAGTTTCGCGGATGCTCTCATTCATATGCCAAAGTTTGCTCCGATGTTCAAAAAGATGCTTAATAACAAAGACAAGTTAATCGAGTTAACCAAGACACCTTTAAATGAAAATTATAGTGCGGTTGTCCTCAAAAAGCTTCCGAAAAAGCTAGGTGACCCCGGTCGATTTCTTATCCCATGTGATTTTTCGGAGTTTGATAATTGCTTAGCCCTAGCCGATTTAGGTGCTAGCATAAATCTCATGCCTCTTTCCATTTGGAAAAAGCTTGGACTCCCGGGCCTAAATGATACTAAAATGGTGTTAGAATTAGCTGACCGAACAATTTCTAAACCAACCGGTGTAGCCGAGAATGTTTTTGTCAAGGTAGGAAAGTTCTACTTTCCGGCCGACTTTGTTGTTCTTGATTTCATAGCCGATCCTCGAGTACCGTTGATACTCGGAAGACCTTTTCTTAGGACAACTCATGCTTTAATTGATGTGTACGAAGGAGAGATTACGCTTAGAAATGATGATCAATCTTTAACCCTTAAATGTGGTGATACTCCTTCTATTTCATACAACAATCTCAAATCTTTGAAGAAAGTTGATCTTATTGATGTTACGTGTGAAGAATACTCACAAGAAGTTTTAGATTTTTCCGACTCAGTTGCATATGGCAATCCTTCTCCCGGATACGATCCGATTGTTTCAAATTCTTCTCCGACTCTCACTCCTTTCGGGGATAGTGATTTTCTACTTTTGGAAGAAGCTGATACTTTTCTTGCTATAGCCGATGATCCAACTTCACCGGAAGTTGATGAAGCTTATTATGACCCAGAGGGGGACATTCTCCTTCTCGAATCTCTTCTCAATAGTGATCCTTCGCCGTCACTGAATCAAGGAAATTACTTACCAGAAATCAAGAAAGAGCTTAAAGTTTGTAAATCTACCGAATCTTCAATCGATAAACCTCCCGAGGTTGAACTTAAGGACTTACCACCTCATCTCGAATACGCATTTTTACCAGATAACAACAAGTTACCTGTCATAATTGCCAAATATTTGAGCGATGATGAAAAGACCGCTCTCATAAAGGTTCTTAAATCCCGAAAGCAAGCAATTACTTGGAAGCTCTCTAACATTAAGGGTATTAACCTGAAATTTTGTTCTCATAAAATTCTAATGGAAGACGACTATGAACCAGCGGTCCAACATCAGAGAAGGGTTAATCCAAAGATCCATGATGTCATTAAAAAAGAGGTTGAAAAACTTCTTGACGCTGGATTGATCTACCCAATCTCAGATAGTCCTTAGGTGAACCCAGTACACTGTGTACCAAAGAAAGGAGGAATGACCGTAGTAACTAATGATGATAACGAATTAGTGCCGACAAGACTTGTAACAGGATGGAGAGTATGCATAGATTATCGTAAGTTTAAAGAAGCTATAAGAAAAGACCATTTCCCTTTACCGTTCATGGATCAAATGTGTAGGTCCAGCCCTAGATAGATCTTTACGCCTGTTAAGGTTGTAGAGCACTTATGTAATCACAAGAAACTCTAAGAGAGACTCTAACAATGAAACTATTGTTTACGCGGAATATAAACAACAGAGTTTAAAGAATTACTAAAACAATGATCCTCTATGGATCTTTTCTATTGATAATAAACGTGTTTCTAATGAATTCAATCAGTTTCAGTTGCATTCATCCAACTCGTAGGTTTCTTAAATACCCACGAAACCCTAACAAAAAGCTAAAGTGATAAGTGTAAAAGATGCTTAAACGGTGTGAAGACACTAACTTAGCTCTAAATTGGGAAAAAGTCCATTTCATGGTGAAAGAAGGTATCGTACTCGGACATAAGATCTCGAAGAAAAGGATTTGAAGTTCGACAAAGCTAAGATCGATGTGATTTCTAAGCTACCTCACCCAACTACCGTTAAGGGAATTCGAAGTTTTCTCGGGCATGCTGGTTTTTACCGCAGATTCATCAAAGACTTTTCAAAGATCTCTCGACCCATGACCCATCTCTTAGAGAAAAACACTCCTTTTATCTTCTCAGAAGATTGCATTCTAGCCTTTCAAACATTGAAAAAGAAGTTAACCGAAGCTCCAATTCTCATTGCTCCGAATTGGGACCAACCTTTTGAAATCATGTGCGACGCAAGTGATTATGCAATAGGTGCAGTTCTAGGGCAAAGGATTGAGAAGCATTTTAGACCAATTCATTATGCAAGCAAGACGATGACCGAAGCAGAATCAAATTACACAACAACGGAGAAAGAGATGCTTGCGGTAGTTTACGCTTTTGAGAAGTTTCGATCATATCTTATCATGAACAAAAGTGTTGTTTACACGGACCACTCCGCATTGAAATACCTCTTCAACAAGAAAGATGCCAAAGCAAGATTGCTTAGATGGGTCTTACTTCTTCAAGAATTTGATTTTTCAGTGATTGATACCAAAGGAGCTGAAAACTATGCAGCCGATCACCTCTCTCGTCTTGAAAACCCGTATGAGAATGTTTTTGATCCTAAAGAGATTAATGAAACCTTTCCTCTTGAAACATTGAATACGGTGACTTCTCATGATGACCAAAATACCCCGTGGTTTGCCGATATAGCAAATTACCACGCGGGGAATTTTCTAATCAAAGGAATGTCAACTCAACAAAAGAGGAAGTTTTTCAAGGATATAAAGCATTACTTTTGGGATGATCCCTATCTCTTTCGTATATGTGCGGATCAAATCATCTGTAGGTGTGTATTTGGCCAAGAAGCTCTTGAAATCCTCAAAGCTTGTCATGAAGGACCCACCGGGGGCCATCATAGTGCTAATATCACCGCTCAGAAAGTATTTGATGCCGGTTTCTTTTGGCCTACAATTTATAAGGATGCTTACGAATTGATCAAATCTTGTGATGCATGTCAAAGACAAGGCAAAATTTCACATCGAGATAAGATGCCTCAAAATGTAATCCAAGTTTGTGAAATTTTCGATGTATGAGGTATTGATTTTATGGGACCTTTTTCGTCGTCTAGAGGAAACAAATATATTCTAGTAGCCGTCGATTATCTTTCCAAATGGGTTGAAGCCAAGGCGCTCCCCACCAACGATGCTAGAGTAGTTGTCAAATTTTTGAAATCCCTTTTCTCCCGATTCGGTGCACCGAGAGCTATCATAAGCGATCGTGGGACCCATTTCTGTAATGACAAATTTGATAAAGTTATGTCTAAATATGGTGTCACACATCGTCTTTCTACCGCTTACCACCCTCAAACTAGTGGTCAAGTCGAGGTGACGAATCGTGGACTTAAAAGAATCTTAGAAAGGACGGTAGGAGAAAACCGTGCCTCATGGTCAGACAAGTTAGACGATGCATTGTGGGCATTCCGAACCGCTTACAAGACTCCAATCGGATGCACGCCCTACAAGCTAGTTTATGGAAAATCGTGTCATTTACCAGTTGAGCTAGAACACAAGGCATATTGGGCTCTTAAGCATGCCAACTTCGATCTCAAAACCACAGGAGATCATCGAAAGCTCCAACTTAATGAACTTAACGAGCTTCGAGATCAAGCTAATGAGAATTCATTAATCTACAAGGAGAAGACGAAGAAACTTCACGACTCAAAGATCAAGAATCGAATCTTCAATGTTGGTGATCAAGTTTTACTTTTCAACTCCCGATTAAAGATTTTCTCCGGAAAGCTCAAGTCCCGATGGTCTGGTCCTTTCACTATTACCGAAGTTTTTCCTTATGGCACTGCCAAATTGTCTCATCCCGATGGTTCTAATTTCAAAGTCAACTGCCACCGTCTTAAGCATTACTATGGAAGGGATACACCACCATTGGTTATCCCGGATCTCCAAACTTTCCCTAAGGACAACTAAATTCAGGGATCGAGTCGAGCTTGTGACTTGGTAACCAAAAACAAGCCGCTTCGTGGGAGTTCACCCCATGCTTATCCATTTTCTTTCTATTTTTAAATGTGTTGTGATGTGTTGTGGCTATCCTCTTCCGGTTTCTCGTTGTTTGTTGTTTGTTGTGATTTTTGTAGGATTGACCCAACAATTTCTGAAGACTCTCGTATCCAGTGTTGTATTCCGTTTCACTCGAGCTTCTCATCCTTTGTGTGAAATTAGTTTGGGGAGATCCGATATCCTTTCATCATTATCGATTCATGATTATCTTTGCATAATTCATAAACGGCTTAGATTTTCGTAGAGACCCGACTTTAAACATTGAGGACAATGTTTCGTTTTAGTTTGGGGAAGGAATCTATCGATTTGATGTTACCTGCTTATTGTTTTGTTCTCACGTACCCGTTTTCCCACAAAAATAGCAAAAATTTTAAATTTTTAAGATCTTATTTGTAGGAAAAAATAAAAAAATATAAAAAATAAAATAAAATATATTAGTAGTTATATATATATATATATATATATATATATATATATATATATATATATATATATATATATATATATATATATATATAAATTAAAAAAGTGTTAAGACACGAAATGGTAGTTTTCCGATGGTAAATAGAAAAGTAATTTTTGAACCCGATCGAACGTGTGAAGGTTCCTAGCTTTCCTCCCTAAACAATAATGATATAGTTTTGTGCTAGTCCTCAATGTAGACTTTTAACATGCTATACCTTGGAAATCATTAGTAAATGAAAACTTAGTGCTAATCTCAAGTAGATTTTAAATATGCCGATTTGGAAGTCTTATATTGGCCTTAAGTAATTGTGAATTTCTTTAATTAGAATATTAAATTGCAAAGAAATAAGAGATGATATTGTTGATTACGAGTTAGGATGCTAAACAAATTTATTATGGAAACTTAAATGCATATAAGAAACTTTGTGGTTTTTCTTCCACGTAGTCTTAAATGATTAATTATACATGTTCTCTTTAATTTTCACAATTAGAGTTTTACTTTAAAGACTAATCAACATATTCGAGAAAAAAGTTTTTATCGAAGATGAAGTCAAACATCGTAGGTAAATATTGAATTTTAGTCAAGTTTATACATTGGGTTTCTAAAAACTAAATTTTTTCTATTTGCAAAAATAAATGTGTTAAATTAATTAAATAGTTATAAACAAAACAAAAAAAAATAAAAATATAAATAATAAAAATCAAAAAATAAAAAAATCTATATAAATGTTGTTGTGAATAAAAAATGATGCCAAGATAAATCCTTAGTGTTAATAATTAATATACAAACACCATCGCACTAAAGTACATGGGCACTTTGCGGTTCGCATCCCGATGTGACATCGAAAAGAAAGGGTGGAGGTTGATATTTAGTGGTTTGGGTATCATAATAAGTACACGAGCTCTTGTCGGAGGCGTGGCCGATGTGTCGTCGAAAGAAAAGTGATACCGATTCCTAGCCTAATAATGTAAATAGTAAATAATAAAGTTGCAAAGTTAGAAAATAAATAGTAAAAGTTTCATTTTCTAAAACCAAGGTATCTTTGAACTAAGGTTTGTAAAAGTCAACAAGCATTTTCACCGAAGTTCATTGCGTTTCGATTAGTAATCTTCGGATTGGACTCAAAAACCTTAGCACTTACCGATGACGTGGGAAGCTAGAGAAGGAAAGTGTCATATACTAATGGGGACAAGTGAAACCAACGATGTCTTAGCCACAGAGGTTTTTGTTTGCTTTGAGTTGTGGTTTTACTAAGTGATTAACATATTAGCCCAAAAGGCCCATGTGAAAAGCTTGGTGGGATTTCAACTATCTAAATTTGTGGATTTAATGGTTTAAATTAATTTGAACACACATACTTAAATATATGATTTATGTCGGGAAGAGAAATTCACAAGTTGTAATTATAAGTAGTCTTAGCATTTTAGCTCGTGTTTAACAGTGATATTATTTTTAAGCTTAGTATGGGAAAAGTGAAAAATCAGGATTGATGAAGTTATCTTTTAGACACTTAATTGTGTTTTTTGTTCTATGATCCTAAAAGTTACCAAAAAGGTAATGAAAAACAATAACAATAATGTCCTTTTGTAAATAAATAAGTTGTAGGAATATATCAAGAAAAATCATAAAAAGAGAAAAAGTTTTGAAAATGGGAATTCGGGTGTTTTATAACTTGTGACTTAAATATTTTTCCTTCAAAGACTTTACTACTTCTTAAAGGATTAGTTTGGGGAAATTTCTTAGTATTTGGTTATAAGGCATGTGATATTGCGTGAGGACACACAATCGTTTAGTTTGGGGAATTTTGATATATGTGAAATACACATATCCGTTCTTGCTTAAAAAGACCCAATTAAACCAAAAACAGACCAAAAAAAGGGCAAAAATATGCTAGTATTTGTGTTTTGTGTTTGCAGGTACGGATATATCATAAATCATGAGAAAACAGTCAAAAACGGGCAAGCACGGATACGAGAACGGAAGAGTGCATAAAAGCCGAAAGCAAAGCCAAGAAAAGTCAAACCCTCAGTCAAGGAAAGTCAAAACAGTGGTCAACCAAAGTCAACCACAAAAAAGACAAAACCTAAAATATTCCAAAATTGTCCCTCAAGTTTCAAAAAATTACAGCTATGTGGTCCTCTAACGCCAAATTAGCTAAAAACCCTTAAATCCTCTATCCGGATCCAAAAGCCCAACCAAAAACCCAGTAATTTGGCACCAATCTTTCCCTTTTGTAAAACTACAAGGACCCTTTTTGCCAATTTCCAAAGTCATTTTACACTTGATTTGTGAATAACCAAAGAGAGGGACCATTATTGCAATTTCATCAAAGCTTAAAACGGTTTAACCCCATTCAGTTAGAATATAAGCGCCAAAACACAAGGTACTATTCATCATCTTCTACAATTCACCACACGGTTAAAACAAAGGGCTTTATCAAATTGAGGGGCGAATAAGACAATTCAAGAAGTCTACAATGAAATGGCAAGGTCAAATGTGTCAAATCAAGAGCTCCTTATTGATCACTCAAGTTAAATGGCCACGTCAGATGAAGGAAAAGCACATGGAATGTGGGATTTGCACTAATTACACTCAGTAAAGAAGCACATATGAGTCTCAAACGGATTTCCACGCTGGCAATCCGTGTGAACTCATAAGTGATCCAATGGTGGAAAAGAGGGATTCAATCATTGAAGGATGATCAAGGGATGAGATTGATGGGCGCGTCTAACAGATTTCAGGCCTAGAAGCTTCCTCACAAGGCTATAAATAGCACTCCTACACACACACACGAGGATCTTATCTTTTCTAGTTTTTAGTCTAGAGTAGCTTTTAAAATTTTGTGCTTATTGTAATTCTAATTTTCAATCAGTTGTAATTTTCCTTTTAAAAGTAATGTAATTCAGTTTTTATTAATGAAATTTAGTTTTTATTTGTCACAAACTCTTTAAAGTTTACTCATAAGCTCTTATTTCATCCTAAATGCTTGTTACTGTCTCAAAAGTTTCCAATAGCTCTTGTTCAGCTCTTTCAGTCTCTAAGCTGAAATAGAGCTTAAATTAGTTAATCATCTACTTAAAACCTTAAAAATCAGCTTAAAAATCTATACCTTACCTTTGCAAAAGAGTGAAAAGCTTAAGGAAGTTGGTTGCAATGGAAAACCAAGAAGGATTTTACTCCTAGCTTATTTATAAGCTAGGAGAGCTTGTAGCTGCCCTTCATTGGGTCCTCTTGTTTAGCTAGAGGTTTTAGTAAGTTTCCTTTGTTTTCAATTTAATTTTCTATACTTAAACTTGCTTAATAGTATAAACTGCTTATTTTCTTATTTTATCTGCTTAATTGTGCTTTTTATTCTCTTATTGTGCTTAATAGTTATTAGTTTACATCTGTTTTAAGCTTTATAGTTATTAATCTTAGATTTTTAGTTTCTATCATTAAATCTAAAAAATCCAAAAATATTAGTTAAATTAGTGTAAATCTTAGAATTTTGCTTAATCAGTTGTTAGATCATGTTAATTAAGTTGGTTATAAGCTGTTAGTAATATGGTTGTTAAGGATTAATCAATAGTTTTCAAAATTAATAGCTTAACAAAATATGTCAAACCTGAAATGGGTGTTTGGATTTAGCAAGTTTGACCCCAAAAAGTCAATGTAACTTGCAGAATTCTCTTTGGTCAGTTGAGCTTTCATTAATAATCAATTTTTAACAAAGTTTTGAGGTATAGTTTGTGCTCATAGTCATTTTATGGCTTAATTGGTTGTTTTCAGCACCAGGGCAAAAATTGCCTTTAGATTTGCTTGCTTAATTTTGATCTAAGAATCTTAGAATGTGTTTTGTGTTTGTGTTAAGTTAATACTTACTCAAATTGTATGCAGTTTATTCCACTCTAGGTTGCTTGTATTTTGATTTAGGTGCATTTGCAATTTACATCAGCAGTGGAAACTCAGGTTACCACTGCTGACTTTAAGCTTCAAATTAAGCTACGCATTGTAGGATTTAGGAGCTATTAGTTAAGTAGGATTTAGATTAGATATAGCTTAATACAATTTAGGTTTTAGATTTCATTTCCAAGCTTATTATCTTAAGTAAATTTAGCTTTCAAAAGTCATCTAAAGAAACCAAAAAGCCAAAAACAATAGGATTTAGAATTTAGCTTTTAAAATTTTGCTTTCTAGCTTAAAGTGTTTGATTTTATGATTTGGATTTATAGTCCATAAGTGGTTTAACTAATTTGCAAAAGCTTAAGGTCTAAGGTTGCTTTTTGAGCATTTGAGCTTATATTGTTCTTAAGCTTTTTGATTTACTTTCTGAGTTTAGGACTTTGTTCACTAATTTCAATTGTCTTGTATTGTTTCCAGCGCATATCTCTTTTCTTAATTAGATTAAGCACTTCACAAGCTTTTTAAAACATCTTTTACTTTTCAATTTGAGCTTATTTTAAAGCTTGTGCTTGTTTTTAAGTGTCAATAAGCAAAAGAAGGCTCAAAAGCCACCTTTCTGATACAGCTTTTTGATAAGCTGTTTAAAAGCTTATTATTGGTTTTCAACTAGTCTTCTCTTCATTAAAGTTGCTTAAAATTAAGTCCTCTTTAAGTTCCAGCTTTTAGTTTTTCAAAAAAGTTAAAAAAAGAAAAAATAAGCAAAAAGTGGTGTCTGCCAACCTCGAACCCACGACCTCACACTCAACAACCATACGACTTAACATCATGCTACAATAGCTCATCCGTTCCCTTTTCCTTTCATTAAATTCTTATACTCATTTTGGCCTTATAAGCCAAATAAGCTGTTAAGCTTATTTCGTGGCTTATTTTATAAGCTACGACTTAGGGCTTATTTTTCCTAGGATTCATATAGCATAAGCTATTTCCTGTATTTTTCCTAGAATTTTTACTATAAGTTTAGTATTTTTAATCTTTTATTTTCTTTAAAAACTTTAAAAAATCATAAAAAATAGAAAATTAGTCAGAAAAAAAATCTTTTTTATAAAATTTTCTTTTATTATAAAGTTTGTAGGAAAATTAGTTTCACTTTCGTAGGGTCTATTTTGCAAAAAGTCACTTTTTAAAGAACGGTTTTCAATCCCGTTCTCGGTTTTCAATATTTAACTCTCGTCTTAACTCCGTTTTCGTTCTAGTTTTTTTAAAACTTCGTTTTTAGTCAATTAGAATACATTTTAAAAGAAAAATAAAAATTAGGTTTAATTTTGTAGAATTTAGGTTTTTGGCCTTAGTTTTAGCGCCCCGTTCGCGTTTTTAGTTAAATTTTGAGTTTCCATTAATTATCTTTATGCTTAATTGTTAGTACTTGTTTATTTTAATCATTTTAGTAGTTAACAAATCAAACTTTGTTCTCTCATTCAAATCACAATCCAAGCCTAAACATGGTTTCAATTACACAAGTCGTTGGGGAAACGACCCGGGTGATCATACTTCCCGGTTAAATATACGTATTATATATTATATATATATCTTTTAAGAGTGAATTTTCCTTAGGGAATTTTCTTAATTGCTCTTTTGGAATATTATTAT
The DNA here is from genome assembly GCA_026074375.1 of Tanacetum coccineum. Classification (NCBI taxonomy): domain Eukaryota; kingdom Viridiplantae; phylum Streptophyta; class Magnoliopsida; order Asterales; family Asteraceae; genus Tanacetum; species Tanacetum coccineum. The sequence goes on from BQNB010003214.1 coordinate 29,552, forward strand.
AGTATATTTTACAAGTGTATTAAAACTCACAATCAGTTTTTGGCGCCGTTGCCGGGGACTTGTGTTAAAAATTCGGTTGTTTTACGTTTGTTGATTTTGTTTGAAGATCCTTTCGTCCTCGGAAGTTTTATTTTTGTTAAATATTTCATAAATCCAAAAAAAAAAAGTAAAAAAATATTTTCTTTTTCTTTTTAGTATAATTATCATAAAAACATAAAAAAAAATCAAAAATATAAAAAAATTGTCCTTTAAAAAATAAATAAAATACACAAAGTTGGTAAAAGAACACCAACATATAATACCTTCAATTGAGGTATTATCATAAATAAGTTCCGGTGAACTTGAAAAGTTCCCAAATCGAACCAAAGATTTAAAAACTTGCCATTTGTGTCACTTACGAAGTACGACTCACCTTGAAAAGCAATTTTTGAGAGTTACCGTGAAGTAAGTTGATTATTTGGTTTTAAGTTGTCTTCCGTATATCCGTTTAAAATAGATTGCTAAAAAAAAACTCAAAAAATTAGTGTAATTTTTGTTTGCTTTTTAATTTCTTTATTTTTAGTGCATGCGCACTCGATCTCAAGCTTGTAATCAAAATCGTTGACAACAACAATTAACAACGGTTATTGTTGAGGAACCCGAGTTTCCAATGGCCGACAATCATACCATGGCTCAAATGCTACAAGCTCCCATCGAGGGATACGAAGATGCAATTATTGTTCCACCGATAAATGCAAACAATTTCAAGCTTAAATGTGGTTTCCATTGCACAAGTCGTTGGGGAAACGACCCGGATGATCATTCTTATCCGGTAATATACGTATTATATATTATATTATATATATCTTTTAAGAGTGAATTTTCCTTAGGGAATTTTCTTAATTGCTCTTTTGGAATATTATTATTATAGTGAATTTTCCTTAGACATCCCGAAGTTCCGAACACTTCGATTAAGCTTTTTCTTTTTCCTTTCTCTTTATACGGTGAAGCCCGAGATTGGCTAGATAAGGAACCTCCTAGTTCAATTCTCACGTGGGATGACCTTGTTTCAAAGTTCATAAATCAATTCTTCCCACCTTCGAAAACAACTTACCTTCGGAATGAAATCACTACTTTTTACCAAAAACCAAACGAAACCTTCAACGAAGCATGGGAACGTTTTAAAGGACTTCTTCGTCAATGTCCTCACCATGGTTTCTCAGAATTACATCAACTTGATACGTTTTACAATTCCTTGAATACCAATGATCAAGATGCCTTAGATTCCGCCGCGGGTGGCAATTTTCTAGATAAGATGCCTCGAGAAGGTTTAGCCATAATCGAAAGTAAATCCAAAGTGCGTTACTCAAGAAGTCGTCCAAATGATTCAAGAGCGATTACGAATGCTCCGTCTTCTACTTCTTCACCTTCCAATAATTCTTTCGAGATTCAACAAATGGCCGCCTTACTTGAAGACAAAATGAATATTCGAATGAGCCGTTTAGAGAAAGCGATTAGTGAAAAGAATGCTACGACTCCTGCTACCGTCAAAGCAGTCGAGGAAGTTTGTGTCACATGTGGTTCAAACCATAATTTCAACAATTGTCCGTTAACAAGGAACGATTTTCCCGTTTTTCATGATAACATTCATCAATTCCAACAAACCGCCGCCGTTGGCAATTTTGTTCAAAGGAATCCTCCTAATTTGGCAAACCAAATGAGACCACCGGGTTTCAATCAACCAAATGTTCAAAACAACCAAGGAAGCCAAAACCGATATCAAGGAAACAATTTCAATTCGAATCAAAACCGTGTAGGAAATTTTAATCAAAATCGTCAAAACAATCAAGGAGCCGTTTATCAAGCCCCACCATATCAAACACCAACAAATCAACCATTGGTTAATCAAGCTTTACCTCCCATTTCACAAATTCAAGGTGTGTCTAAAACGGATTTTGAAAGTTATGCTAAAGCTAATGATGCGAATATGAATAACTTGCAAATGAAGTTGGATAATTTTCAAAGAAACCAAAATGATTTTCAAAGAGTTTACAATGATTCTTAAAAGAAGCAAGATGATTTTCAGAAGATGATGCTCAGTTTCATGCAAAGCTATCACAACAACCAAGCTTCAAGTTCAAGTTCGTTACCAAGCAATACCATTCCAAACGAAGCCAAGGCAATTACCACACGAAGTGGTGTCTTATATGACGGACCTCCAATTCTACCGCCGGTGGTGGAAAAGGAACCCGAGGTGACAAAGGATATGGAGCTACCTAGCACCGAATACATCCAACCTCAAGTTGTCCAAAATCAAAACAAAGACAAAGAACCAATCAAAGAGCCTTATTTAGCTCAAAAGACCAAGACTAGTTTGCCTTCCCCTTCAAGACTTGCAAAAGAGAAAATTCATGAAAAAGATGATATCCTAGCTTCAAAGTTTATGGAAATTTTCCGTAATCTTCACTTTGAACTAAGTTTTGCGGATGCTCTTATTCATATGCCAAAGTTTGCTCCAATGTTCAAAAAAATGCTTAATAACAAAGACAAGTTAATCGAGTTAACCAAGACACCTTTGAATGAAAATTATAGTGCAGTTGTCCTTAAAAAGCTTCTAGAAAAGCTAGGTGACCCTGGTCGATTTCTTATTCCATGTGATTTTTCGGAGTTTGATAATTGCTTAGCCCTAGCCGATTTAGGTTCTAGCATAAATCTCATGCCTTTTTCCATTTGGAAAAAGCTTGGACTCCCGGGCCTAAATGATACTAAAATGGTGTTAGAATTAGCCGACCGAACGATTTCCAAACCAACCGGTGTAGCCGAGAATGTTTTTGTCAAGGTAGGAAAGTTCTACTTTCCGGCCGATTTTGTTGTTCTTAATTTCATAGCCGATCCTCGAGTACCGTTGATACTCGGGAGACCTTTTCTTAGGACGGATCATGCTTTAATTGATGTGTACGAAGGAGAGATAAATGATGATCAATCTTTAACCCTTAAATGTGGTGATACTCCTTCTATTTCGTACAACAATTTCGAATCATTGAAGAAAGTCGATCTTATTGATGTTACGTGTGAAGAATACTCACAAGAAGTTTTAGGATTTTCCGACGAAATTGCATATGGCAATCCTTCTCCCGGATACGATCCGATTGTTTCAAATTCTTCTCCGACTCTCACTCCTTTCGGGGATAGTGATTTTCTACTTTTGGAAGAAGCTGATACTTTTCTTGCTCTAGCCGATGATCCAACTTCACCGGAAGTTGATGAAGCTTATTATGACCCAGAGGGGGACATTCTCCTTCTCGAATCTCTTCTCAATAGTGATCCTTCGCCGTCACTGAATCAAGGAAATTACTTACCAGAAATCAGGAAAGAGCTTAAAGTTTGTAAATCCGCCGAATCTTCAATCAATGAACCTCCTGGGTTGAACTTAAGACTTACCAACCTTCATCTCGAATAACGCATTTTTAGCAGATAATAACAAGTTTGCCTTTTATAATGCCAAAATTTGAGGCGATGGATGAAAAGACCGCTCTCATAAAGGTTCTTAAATCCCGAAAGCAAGCAATTGCTTGGAAGCTCTCTGACATTAAGGGTATTAACCCAGAATTTTGTTCTCATAAAATTCTAATGGAAGACGACTATGAACCAGCAGTCCAACATCAGAGAAGGGTTAATCCAAAGATCCATGATGTCATTAAAAAAGAGGTTGAAAAACTTCTTGGACACTGGATTGATCTAACCCAAAATCTCGGATAGTCCTTAGGGTGAGCCCAGTACACTATGTCTACGCAAAAGAACGGAGGAATGACCGTAGATAACCAATGATGGATAACGAATTAGAGTGCCGACAAAGACTTGTCACAGGATGGATGAGTATGCATAGATTTATCGTAAGTTGAACGTAGCTACAAGAAAAGACATTTTCCCTTTGCCATTCATAAGATTCAAGTGCTAAAGACTCGCAGGGAAATGAGTACTAATTGTTTCCTCGACGGTTTTCTTCTCGGGTTTATTTTTCCAAATTACCAATAGATCTAAATGACCAAGAAAAACCAGACATCACCTAACGTTTGCTACGTCGTATGCTTTTGGTTTATGCAATGCACCAGGCACGTTTCAAAGGTGTATGATGGCAATAATCTATGCATGAATTGAAAAGACAATGGAAGTTTTCATGATGATTCTTTTTTGGAAATTCTTTTTCTACGTGCCTCACCAATCTAGAAAAAATGCTTAAACGGTGTGAAGACACTAACTTAGCTCTAAATTGGGAAAAAAGCCATTTCATGGTGAAAGAAGGTATCGTACTCGGACATAAGATCTCAAAGAAAGGAATTGAAGTCGACAAAGCTAAGATCGATGTGATTTCTAAGCTACCTCACCCAACCACCGTTAAGGGAATTCGAAGTTTTCTCGGGCATGCTGGTTTTTACCGCAGATTCATCAAAGACTTTTCAAAGATCTCTCGACCCATGACCTATCTCGTAGAGAAAAACACTCCTTTTATCTTCTCAGAAGATTGCATTCTAGCCTTTCAAACATTGAAAAAGAAGTTAACCGAAGCTTCAATTCTCATTGCTCCAAATTGGAATCAACCTTTTGAAATCATGTGTGATGCAAGTGATTATGCAATAGGTGCGGTTTTAGGGCAAAGGATTGAGAAGCATTTTCGACCAATTCGTTATGCAAGTAAGACGATGACCGAAGCAGAATCAAACTACACAACAACAGAGAAAGAGATACTTGCGGTTGTTTACGCTTTTGAGAAGTTTCAATCATATCTTATCATGAACAAAAGTGTTGTTTACACGGACCACTCCGCATTGAAATACCTCTTCAACAAGAAAGACGCCAAAGCAAGATTGCTTAGATGGGTCTTACTTCTTCAGGAATTCGATTTTAAAGTAATCGATACTAAAGGTGCTGAAAACTATGCAGCCGATCACCTCTCTCGTCTTGAAAACCCGCATGAGAATGTTTTTAATCCTAAAGAGATTAATGAAACCTTTTCTCTTGAAACATTGAATACGGTGACTTCTCATGATAACCAAAATACCCCGTGGTTTGCCGATATAGCAAATTACCACACGGTGAATTTTCTCATCAAAGGAACGTCAACTCAACAAAAGAGAAAGTTTTTCAAGGATGTAAAGCATTACTTTTGGGATGATCCCTATCTCTTTCGTACATGTGCGGATCAAATCATCCGTAGGTGTGTATTTGGCCAAGAAGCTCTTAAAATCCTCAAAGCTTGTCATGAAGGACCCACCGGGGGCCATCATAGTGCTAATATCACCGCTCGGAAAGTATTTGATGCCGGTTTCTTTTGGCCTACGATTTATAAGGATGCTTACGAATTGATCAAATATTGTGATGCATGTCAAAGACAAGGCAAAATTTCACATAGAGATGAGATGCCTCAAAATGCAATCCAAGTTTGTGAAATTTTCAATGTTTGGGGTATTGATTTTATGGGACCTTTTCCGTCGTCTAAAAGAAACAAATATATTCTAGTAGTCGTCGATTATCTTTTCAAATGGGTTGAAGCCAAGGCGCTCCCCACCAACGATGCTAGAGTAGTTGTAAAAATTTTAAAATCCCTTTTCTCCCTATTCGGTGCACCAAGAGCGATCATAAGCGATCGTGGGACCCATTTCTGTAATGACAAATTTGATAAAGTTATGTCTAAATATGGTGTCACACATCGACTTTCTACCGCTTACCACCCTCAAACTAGTGGTCAAGTCGAGGTGACGAATCGTGGACTTAAAAGAATCTTAGAAAGGACGGTAGGAGAAAACCGTGCCTCATGGTCAGACAAGTTAGACGATGCATTGTGGGCATTCCAAACCGCTTACAAGACTCCAATCGGATGCACGCCCTACAAGCTAGTTTATGGAAAATCGTGTCATTTACCAGTTGAACTAGAACACAAGGCATATTGGGCTCTTAAGCATGCCAACTTCGATCTCAAAACCGCGGGTGATCATCGAAAGCTCCAACTCAATGAACTTAACGAGCTTCGAGATCAAGCTTATGAGAATTCATTAATCTACAAGGAGAAGACAAAGAAACTTCACGACTCAAAGATCAAGAATCGAATCTTCAATGTTGGTGATCAAGTCTTACTTTTCAACTCCCGATTAAAGATTTTCTCCGGAAAGCTCAAGTCCCGATGGTCCGGTCCTTTCACTATTACCGAAGTTTTTCCTTATGGCACAGCCAAATTGTCTCATCCCGATGGTTCAAATTTCAAAGTCAACTGCCACCGTCTTAAGCATTACTATGGAGGGGATACACCACCATTGGTTATCCCGGATCTCCAAACTTTCCCTAAGGACAACTAAATTCAGGGATCGAGTCGAGCTTGTGACTCGGTAACCAAAAACAAGCCGCTTCAGGTATTCACCCCATGCTTATCCATATTCTTTCTATTTTCTTAAATAATGTGTATGTGATGTGTTTAGGCTATCTCTCCGTTTTTCGTTGTTTGTTTGTTTTGTTGTTTGATTTTTGCAAGGTTTTAGACCCAAGAAAAAAAAAAAAAAAAAAAAACAATTTCTGAAGACTCTCCGTGTCCGTGTTGCAGTTCTGTGTCCCACTCGAGCTTCTCATCCTTTGTTTGAAATTAGTTTGGGGAGATCCGATATCCTTTCATCTTATCGATTCACGTTTATCTTTGCATAATTCATAAACGGCTTAGATTTTCGTAGAGACCCGCCTTTAAACATTGAGGACAATGTTTCGTTTTAGTTTGGGGAGGGAATCTATCGATTTGATGTTACCTGCTTATTGTTTTGTTCTCACGTACCCGTTTTCCCACAAAATAGCAAAAATTTAAAATTTTTAAGATCTTATTTGTAAAAATATATATATATATATAATATGTTTTTAAATATACTATATATATAACTAATAAATATAATAAATAATATAATATATATAAATAAAAAGAAAGTGTGTAAGACAGAACTAGTAGGTTTTCCGTTGGTAAAATAAGAATAATTTTTGACCCGATCGTACGTGTAGATTAGCTTCTCCTTAACAATTAATGATGATAGTTAATTCTGGTCTCATGTTAGACTTTAAACATGATAGACATTGAATCATATTAAATTAAAACTTGTGCTAATCTCAAGTAGATTTTAAATTTGCCAAGTTGGATTTTATATAGGCTAAGTATTAGCGAATTTCTTTATTATAGATTTTAAATTGCAAAGAATAAGAGATGATAGTGTTGAATACGAATTAGGATGCTAAACAAAGTTGATTGGAAAACTAAAGGCATATAAAATACTTTGATTTTTCTTCCCCGGAGTTCTTAAAATGGTAATTAAACAGTTCTCTTAATTTTTACAAATTGAGTTTACTCTTAAAAGACTACTCAACATATTCAGAGAAAAAGCCTTTGATCGATGATGAAGTCAAACATCGTTGGTAAATAATAATTTTAGTTCAAGTTTATACTTTGGTTTTCTAAAATGAAATTTTTCTATTTGCAAAAATAATGTGTTAAAAAAAATAATAAATAAATAAATAAATAAATAAACAAATAAATAAAAATCTATAAAAATGTAATAAAAAGGATGCAAGTTATAAATCCATAGTGAATTACTAATTAATAACAAACTCAATCGCAATAAAGTACACATAGGCACTTGACGTTTCGCTCCCGAAGTATGACATCAAAAGAAAGGGTGAGGAGGTATATTCAGGGTTGGTATTCATATAATTACACCGAGCTCTTGACGATAACGTAGGTCTAAGTGTCGTCGAAAGAAAAGTGATACCAATTCCTAGCCTAATAATGTAAATAGTAATAATAATGTTGCAAGTTAGAAAATAAATAGTAAAAGTTTCTTTTTCTAAAACCAAGGTATTCTTTTGAACTAAGGTTTGCAAAAGTCTACAAGGCTTTTTCATCGAAAGTTCATGCGTCTCGATTATTATTCTCCGGATGGGGTGTCAAAAGCCTAGCACTTACCCGAATGACGGTGTGATGAAAGAGAAGAAATCACTCAAGGGGCAAGTGACCAACGATGTCTAGGCTAAGGAGTTTTGTGTTTGCTTTGAGTTATGAACTTGCTAAGAGATTAACATACTTGCCCACAAGGCCCATGTGTAAAGCTTGGTCGGATTTCATCTATCTAAATATGAGGATTTAATGGTTATAGATTAATTATTGAACACACAACACAATAAGTATAATGATATGTATCGGGAAAGAGAAATTCCACAGTTGTAATTAAAAGTAGGTCTAGCATCTTAGCTCGTACTTAACGGTGATCTTATTCTTAAGCTAAGCATGGGAAAAGTGAAAAATCGGAATGAAGAAGTTATCTATTTAGAGCACATAATATTGTGCTATTATGATGTTCTAAGATCTATAAAATTACCAATGAGGTAATGAAAAACAATACATTATAATCAACACAAATAAGTTTTAAGTTAGTAGTTAAATAACCAAGAAGAAATCATAAAAGAGAAGAAAGTTTTGAAAAAGGGAATCGGTGGTTTTATAACTTGTGATCCTCTTAACTCTCCAATATAAGGGAAGTTTCGAGGTATTTGGTTATAAGGCATGTGATATTGCGTGAGGACACGCAATCGTTTAGTTTGGGGAATTTTGATAAGTGTAAAATACACATATCCGTTAATACCTAAAATGACCCAATTAAACCCAAAACAGACTAAAAATGGCAAAAATATGCTTGTTTTTGTGTTTTGTGTGTGCAGGTACGGATATATCAAAAATCACAAGAAAACCGTCAAGAACGGGCAAACACGGACACGAGAAACGGAAGAGCTCAATAGAAGCCAAAGATGCAAAGCCAAAGCCAGAAAAAGTCAACCTTCAGTCAAATTGGTCAAACTTTGGTCAACAGAAGTTAACCATAAAAAGACAAAAACCCACAATTACCATTTAAGGCCCTCAACTTTCCAAAAGTTACACAAATGGTCCCTAAGCCTAAATGGGCCATACCCGGATCCAAAAGCCCATTACCCTAGCCCAACCCCTTTTTATAAAACCACAAGGGCCAATATTGCCATTTTCCAAAATCCCTTTTACCTTATACTTTTATAAACCAAAGACAAGGACTAAATTTGCCACCACCCCAAAGTTCAAACCTGAATTACCCGTTTATAGTTAAAAAGGGCGCGAAACCATTTCACTATTCACCCGTCGTCCCCATTTTTACCCACAGGTTAAAACAAAGGGCTTTTCAAAATTAAAGGTCAAGGACGACAATTCATGGGACAATGAACACAATGGCAGGGTTAATTATGTCAAATCAAGGGCTCTAATTGATCACTTAAGCATCAAAGCCACGTGGCTATGGAAGAAAGCACAAGGAGAGGTGGGTTTTACTCTTGGATCACTCAGAGAAGTAGCACAAGCTGTCACATCAAGAATGACAGCTTGGCAATCCTTGAGTGTCCACACTTGATCCAACGGATGAGATCATTGATCCAATGATTGAAGAAATGGACGGGTAAGATTAGAAGAGGCGTGGGAAGCACTCAAGGGACTAGAAGCTTCTCAACAGGCTATAAAAGGCCCTCACTCACACACATGGATTATCTTCTTTTCCCCGTTTTAGAGTAGTAGTAGAATTAATCTTAGTTTTTGTTAAATGTAATTTTCCTTTTAAAAGTAATTGTAATTTCTTTTATTCAAGCTTTGTAATCTGTTTTTGAAAGTTAATGAAATCATCAGTTTAGTTTTAATCATAAGTTTTTACTCACAAGCTCTCATAAGCTCAAAAGTTTGTTACTGTTCTAATAAGCTAATAAGCTCTCATCAGTCTCTAAGCTGGTGATTGAGCTAAAACTATTTTTCTAATTTACTTAAATCATAAAAAAAACAAGTTAAAAACCTTAGCTTATGGATATGGAGCTTTTGGAAGGGAGGCCAATTATGGAAGGGTCTCCAAGGACTTAACTGGCTTATTAAAGATAAGCCAGAGCTGTAGAAAAGCTCTAAGAGCATACTTGTGCCTTGTTAAGCTAGGCAAGTTGTAAGTTTCTCATTTACTTTCCTATTTTCATTTCTAGTTCAATAATTAGCTTAATAATTGCTTATTAGATTAGACTTGCTTATTTGCTCAATTTAGATGCTTATTAGTGCTTAATCCTCTTTAATAGTGCTTATTAGATTAGTTTAATCATCTGTTTTTGCTTAATTTAGTATAAATCTTATTATAGCTTTATTTGTTCTTAAATCTGCAAAAAAAAAAATAGTAGTATAACTTGTGGATCTTAAGTTTTAGCTAAAATCAGTTGTTAATTTATGTTTGTTATGCTTATTATTAGCTATTAGATATCTGGTAGTGATAATTTGTTCAATGGTTTTCATTTCATAAGCTCTTTCAATTCTGTTAATAGAATAAGGGGTGTTTGGTTTAACACATTTTGACCTTAAATAGTCAAAGTAACTAGTGTCCATTGCTTGAGATAGTTTAAGGATTAGTTTAAATCATTAGAGAAGTAATATTTAGAAGTTAGTTTGAAAAATTGAAAAAGTTTGAGCTTATTCTTGTTGTCTCAGCACCAGGGGAATTTTACTTGTGATTTCACTTGTGAAATCTTGATCTAAGCTCTCTAAGGCTTAGAATTTGTTTGCTTAAAGGGTTTTTACACTTCTAGTGAGTGTATTAAGGTGCAGGGTAACCAAATTGGTTACCTGCATTTAGGCTTTGAACTCTTGCCAAGTGCATCAGTACTAACAGCAATTAGTACTGCTGTCACTTTTAGGTTTCATTTTTAGCTAGTAATTTTAGGATTTAGGTTCTACATTTCAAGTTAATTAAAGATTAGACATAGCTTATGTTAGATTACGACTTAGTTTTCAATTCCTAGCTTATCTTCCTAAGTACATTTAGTCTTAAAAGTCATACAAAAGCCAAAAAGCCAAAAATAAGTAGTTTAAATAATTTTCTTCATTAGAGCTTAATTTAGTAGCTTATTGGAAAAACTGAATAATAGGGTTTCATTGGGATTTACTAGTTAGTTATTCTTCAAAAGCTTAGCTTCTGAATTGGCTTATTAAGCTTTTGAGCTTAAACTGATTTTGAGCTCTTTGTGATTGTGCCTTAGTTTAGCTTTTTGATTTTCAATTTTAGCTAAGTTTAAGTATTAGTAGTTTGAGTTGCTTTCCATTTCTAGTTAGTAAGCATTATTAGGATTCTAGATCAGTTTTTAGTTTGTAATTTGAGCTAAATTTGAGCTTTGTGTAAGCTTTTTAGAGAAGTTAAGCAAAAATAAGCTCTAAAGCCCACTTTCTGAGTCTGAATACTCATAAGCTCTTAGATAGCTCATTTTTAAGTTTTAGCTATAAGTCACTTTATTAAAGTTGTTTTAAAAAGCTTTTTCTACAAGCTTGTGTTTTCAGTTATAAAAAAAAAGTAAAAAAATAAAAAATTGGCAAAAAGGGGTGTTTGCCTGCCTCGAACCCACGACCTAACACTCAACAACCATACATCTTAACACTTTGCTACAATAGTTCATCCATTCACCTTTCCCCACATTTAATTCTTATAGTCATTTTTGCCCTATAAGTCAAATAAGCTGTCAAGCTTATTTCGTGGCTTATTTTATAAGCTACGACTTCGGGCTTATTTTTCCTAGGATTCATATAACATAAGCTATTTTCTGTATTTTTCCTAGAATTTTTACTATAAGTTTAGTATTTTTAATCTTTTATTTTCTTTAAAAACTTTAAAAGAAAAAAAAATAGAAAATTAATCAGAAAAATAAAAATCTTTTTTATAAAATTTTCTTTTATCATAAAGTTTGTAGGAAAATTAGTTTCACTTTCGTAGGGTCTAATTTGCAAAAAATCACTTTTTAAAGAACGGGTTTCGTTCCCGTTCTCGGTTTTCAATTTTTTAACGCTCGTTTTAACTCCGTTTTCGTTCTAGTTTTTTTTAAACTTCGTTTTTAGTCAATTAGAATACATTTTAAAAGAAAATTTTTAATTAGGTTTAATTTTGTAGAATTTAGGTTTTTGGCCTTAGTTTTAGTGTCCCGGCTCGCGTTTTTAGTTAAATTTTGATTTCCAACTATTTGCTTCTATGCTTAATTTTTAGTTTTTGTTGATTTTAAGTATTATTAGTAGTTAACCAAATCAAATTTTGCCTCTTATTCAAATCACAATCCGAGCTAAAACGTGGTTTCAATTACACAAGTCGTTGGGGAAACGACCCGGGTGATCATACTTCCCGGTTAAATATACGTATTATATATTATATATATATCTTTTAGAGTGAATTTTCCTTAGGGAATTTTCTTAATTGCTCTTTTGGAATATTATTATAGTATATTTTATAGTGTATATAAAACACAACATCAGTTTTTGGCGCCGTTGCCGGGGACTTGTGTTAAAGATTCCGTCGTTTTACGATTGTTGATTTGGTTTGAAGATCCTTTCGTCCTCGAAAGTTTCATTTTTGTTAAATATTTCAAAAATCCAAAAAATTAAAAAACCTTTGATTCCCAAACTGCCTTGACTGATTGTCATTGTTATACCTTGGTGTGGTATCTTCAGTCTTGTTTCGTGTGAGTATAGAAGAAGTTCTAAAGGTTGTTGTTGGTATTTTTTGTACACTTCTTAAAAATACTTAGCAAGAGTGCCAAGTATCCCATTGCATATCCTTATCCCTCCGAGCTTGTTACTTGATTTCCACTGTCTTCCTCAGAAACTAGACTCAGATTTGAGGAGTAACTTGGTTTGGGGCGATCTCCTTTATACCTTTATGTCCTGGAAGTTTGCAGTTGATCGTGTGTAAGAATATTGCTTTGTTGATGGTGCATCCGATCTTTGAGGTACAGGTGCCTCATAGTAGTTATCTAAATTTGGTTGAGCAGCCGTAAGAAGTGCTAATGGATTTGCACTTCTGGCTAATCTCTCAGAACGGATATTATTAACTTCGTTTTGAAACTGCTTCAGAACGTCAAACAGCTTGTGATAATGAGACCGTGTCTAGTTCCTGTTCCCCTGCTTGAACAACAGTCACAAATCTTGACCAAGTCCTGTTTGAAGTTGTTTAAGAAATTGAACATTCACTTGCATTGTGAGAACTTGCAAGTTGTTCCTTGTCAACTCATTCATCAGTTTATAAAACCGGGAGTAATAAGACTCCATGGATTCTCCATCTCTAGAAGTAAATTTCCCAAATTCCCAAAATAGATTGGTCTTCACATCTTGTACGTTCAACGATTCCCCTTGTTGTAGCCTTTCAATGGCTGTCCACATCTCCTTTGCGGTGTTACATGCATCAACAGTTGAGTAAATTTCATCCCCAATACCCAGTCAGAATCAGAAAATAGCTTCCTTTTCAGCTTGAAAGTAAAAGTTTGTTCTTCTGCATGTCTAGTGTTGGTTATGTCTCTAACTTCTACATGTGCAGCTACTTTAAAGTTCTCTGCTGGCTTCAACTGCTGCAATGAGTACGAACTGAGGTAAATATTGGACCGTCAAAGATGCAATTTCTCTCAGATATACACATGTCGGATTGTGCAAGTATCGAGAAAACTCGAATGCCACTGAGAATATCTCCCGGTCCAATCTCGTGGACGTTTCTTTTAACCAACCTGCCATTATTTTGTTATTCATTTCTATCTGTGGAGGATGGTTTTTAACATCGAGTAGAAATATGAATGTAATAGTTAGGAAGTAGTGAAAGATTTGTTGGATCTTAAGGTGTTATTGTGATTGAAGTTGTGGTTGTTTTGTAAGCAATCACGTTCACTAGGTAATATATTTACACTCTATATTATAACCGATAAAAGAATTATACGGGATTTTTACAAATCAATAGAAAACCGTTAATGATTTGATGCGGAAGCAGCGGCCAATGATTTAATTGTCTAAAAACAATAAATTTATCTAGCTATTGTTAAGTTTTTGTATGTTGTAAAACGGCTCACCAAACTGAAACGAGGCCATAGGAATACAGATGGGTCTGAGCTAGAACAAAAATACAAGTCTAAACACAAATTCCAAAAAACTGAAAAAATAACAATAAATCATAGTAAACGAGCTTTTGGGCCTTAAGAAATCCTTAACCAGCTAAAGGATGTTTACAAGTGTGATCCGTCACGTTTTTTTTGCTTCGTTTGAGAGGTCACAAGGGCATGAAACAGGAGTTCCGGATCAAAACGTTAATGAGGCCGTTATTTTACTGAAACCCTTTTCGTCACACAAGTTTTCAAAAAAAATTTCGTTCGGTCCCAAAAAAAAATTTCTTTTCTCAATCGAATCGCCACTCGTTCGAATCGCACCGTGTCGATCCCTGTCGTTCGATCGCTTCGTATCGTATCGCTCTTCGATGTCGCAACGATCGATTGCTCTTATATCGATCGCTCGTTCGAAACCGCAACGTTTCGATAATCGCCTTTTGTTCGATCACGCTTGTTCGAATCCTCGTTCTATGCACGCTAGTTCCGATCGCTCGCTCGTTCGGTTCCAACGTGTTTCTGCTCGTTCGGTGCCAACGTTTTTCACTCGTTCGATCGTACAAGTTTTCCTCTCGTTCGGTTGATACGTTTTACCACTCGTTCGGCTCCAAGATGAACGCTCTCGTTCGATTCGTCCTTGTGTTGTTTCACTTGTTCTTCTCTTCTTTTCACTCGAGTATCACCAACAAGAACCCAATGACGCCTAGAGACTATGAGCTCTAATAAGGCGTTTGCAACACCCAAAATGAGCCACGAAAAAAAATGCTTACCGAATGCCACAAAGAACCCAACCAAACTGCCGATCCCTATAGGCTTATCACAACAAAAAAAACCACGAAATCCACCCGAGGCGATTGATACCAATTGTAGGATCCCGATTAACACTTCACTTCATAAATCACAACACGAAACAAGAAACTAGAGAGAGAGAGAATCGAAAAGAGAGAGAGATGAGAGAGAGTTGAGAGAGAAAAGATTTTAGAAAAAAAGATATTTTTGATTAATGAAAAACTTAGATATTTTCTAAAAAAGAAAATATCTATATATATTTAGATATTTTTAGAAAATATCTAAATATATATATACCCCTACACATTTAATGTGACGCGCGGGATATTTAACTAGGACCCGGGCTCGGGTTTTGTTTGGGATTAAACCCGAAACATATACAATATTAGATTAACTATCGAGCCCGATTCCCGATATTATCTTATTACAACGTTAACTAATTAAAGACCGAAGCTCCATCATAGAGTGACCGAGCTTCCTTGTTCGACTCAATAAATTGAGGCTAACAATAATCAAACCGCCTTTTGTTTTTGTTAACTCGCCGCCCGAAGATACATCGTAGATGTGACCGAGCTTTCCTGGTTCCTGACTCAATAAAAATTGAGGTAACCATTTAGTATGGTGATGGGACGTTTGAAAGATTTGGTCTGGTCAGTGTGGTGTTAATTTTACTGTTGCTTTTGAGAGAGGATCTTTACAAGAAAAAGATAATAGGGTAATAGTGATAAGGATGAAAAGAGAAATTACTTTATCTCAATAGGTTACTCTATCACGATTTAGGCGGCTAAAAGGTCTTCAACGGTTTAATTTTGAATAAAATAAATTAAATTTTATTTCAACCAGTTGAAAGTGAGAAAGCGACCAGGACTTAAAAAATTGCACTACCATACTTAATTTCGTCAACCAGTTATTAATAATGACTCACAGACTTTAATTATATTTTCAACCAGTTTTAATTTTTATTTACAGAGTTGACCACAAAACATTACTTACAACCAATTTGCATCCAATGGCAAGTGACAGTGGCATGTCCTTTTTTCATGTCCAGGTTGAGCCTTGCAACATCCTTTCAAACTCCAAGGTAGTTAGTACTGCAAAGTTAAGTCTAATACAATAAAGGCACTTCAAATTAATTATACTTAGCAGAATTTACTTAAGAAACTACAGACTAAATACTTAACTACAATATTAAGTTGTTACAGTTTTAACCTTTTTTACAACTAGGCAGACTTAATCTAGCTAACAGTTTTTTAAATCTTATATTACAGAACTAATCCTAAATTATACTACCTGGGACTAATTCTACACTACCAGAATTAAGTCTAGATTATATTCTTTTACATAAAATTTACACTTTTTCCTCCCCTTAAATGTAGCTTATGGGTTTTACCATCCAATGTTAACCAACAAGGAAATTAAAACTCAGGCCCAACAAATGGTTTGGTTAACAGTCTGCTAAATTTAAGTCCGTGTGAATTCTTTTGATCCTGTATCAGCTTCTTCTCATAGCATCCCGAAAATTAAGGGGGGGGTTGATGCCGTATCTCAATTGCTTGTTTTTGAGTGATAGACAGGGATTCTGATTATGCAAATGGTGCTTTGATATCAATATGGATAATGGTGTTCATGAAATTGAAACCATAGTCTAATAATTGATTTTGCAACCATAGCACTTGACCACAGCAGCTTGCAGCAGCTACATACTCAGCTTCAGTTGTTGAAGTAGCCACTATTGTCTGCTTTTTGCACTGCCATGAGATTAACCTCCTTCCAAGAAATTGGCAGCCACCAGTTGTTGACTTCCTATCAAGGTTGCAGCTGCATAATCATGTCGAATAAGCAACTAAGTTCTAGTGGAGATACTATTGGTTACACAAGCTAGCTTTGGTTTTCCCTTGATGTAACTTGAAATTTCTCTTGATGCTTAAGGGAAGTGGGCATCACTTTGGGGTTACCTGAAATCGCGAACAAGCACAAACTGCATACATTATATCAGGCCTTGAGGCTGTAAGATACATAAGACATCCTATCATGGATCTATATAGATGTAAATCCACATCTGGACCGCCTTCATCTTGAGCCAAAGGAGCCTTTGTTTCCATTGGAGTAATTGCAGCCTTCACATTAACAAAGTCAAACTTCTTCAGGATCTCAGCAACCATACTAGTTTGAGGATATAAAGATCCCTTCTTGGTTTTCGTGATATGTAAACGAGAAAGGAAATGTTAAGCTCTACCATAGCAATCATTTGAAACTCCCTATCATTAAGGCTTCAAATTTCATCACTCAAGACTTCTTGTTAGAGCAAAAAATGATATCATTACATAAATTTGCGAAAATTGAATGATTTACTTTTTGTCCTTTTTCTTGGAATAGAGTCTTGTTATGGTTCCCCTATTGATAGCCATGCTTTCTAAAAAGGTAAGAAGATAGGTAGCATACCAAGCTCGAGGAGCTTGATGTAGCCCATACAAAGGCTTTTTAACAAACCTTATACACTTTTGTGGGGTGTTTCTGATCACAAAACCAGGAGGTTGGAGAGACATAAACCTTCTTTTAAAATTAGTGCCATACGAAGAATGCACTCATTCACATCCATTGATAGACTTAATAACCCTTTATTTGAGGCAAAGGCTAAAAATTACTTATGGCATCCAATCGTGCCACATGTTGCAAAAACCTCTTCATAGTCTATCCCTTTTTCTTTGCCTTGACTTGAGCTTACTATGCCTTGCTTTGTTCCTGACAACATCCCCTTCACCTTTCTTGTTCCTGTTGACCCATTTAGTGCCTATCACCTTCGCATCATTGGGTAATCAACAAGACACCATACTTGTGAAGCTTTGAACTGCATCAGTTTTCCTGCATAGCTATACCAAGACTTGCATCGTCAGCGGCTTCTGATTTTCTTGGTTCAAGATTAGATAAAAAACAAGCAAAAAGACATGTTGTTGATCTGTATGATTAGCTTCTTTGCCTGTGCTTGTATGTAGCTCACTAGAGCATGGCTTTAGTGATCTTTGAGAGAGCTTCTAGTCTAAACAGGTGTATGGGAATCTCCTAAGGATTTGACTTTGAGGTATGAGCATTTTGAATACTCAGGTGTGTTAGTACTGACATCTTACCCATTGGTAGATTGTTGAAATCAGTAATAATCACCATCTTCCTCGTAAGAAGCTTTTCAATGATACCTTCACTTGATTTATCATAACCCTTGTTTTAGCATCTCTTTTCATTCATCAGAATCATGAGAAGGACCTTTCTTTTATACATGATTAGGCCACTAGGCAGAGAGGATTCAAAATTGCCTGTAGTAACTTTTAATACCAGTATTAAGATTATCACTTCAGTATTAACAGGTAGTTACTGGTAGGTGCTGTTGCAGGTACTGGTCCTAAGTGCTTCAAAGCAAGAGCATCCATCTCTTTTCTAAAGGTACATTAATGTCATTCAGCAGACTTAGAATTGGTCGTAGAAGTTGGTGCTTTGGGGATTGCGTCTTCTTAGTAGCAATCTTTTCAGAAACAGCTGCTTTATAGTTGCTTCAGTTAGAGATGTAGAAGAAACCACCATCAGTTCTGCAGCCTCCTCAGTTTTGCACATCAAATCACATGACCTCCTTTGAACCTGCAGGGGTTTAGCTTGCATTTTGCAATCGAGAAGGTATATAGTTCATAGAGTCTGAAAGATAGTCTAAGTCAAACATCCACCTATGCCCTATTCCCTGTACATTGGGTTTTTCCTCAAGAAAGTTGACATGAAGGTTTACTTCAACTCTTTTGGTTACTAAATTATAAACCCTAAAGGCTTTACTGTTCACAGAGTAAACCAACAAGGGAAAACCCTTCTGCAGATTTCTCATCAAACTTTCCTAGTGGGCTAAGAGTATTGAGAATGGTTATACTGGCAACCATAGGTCTTATGTAGTAAGGATTGTGTGTGGTCCAAACAAAAAGCTCATAGGATGTTTGTTCTGAGGCTGGTCACTCTACCTGTGAAGGTATAGCAAGCAGTATTGATGCTTCTGGCCAAAATAAGTGGTAGCTAAAGTGTAAGTCAAGCTAGCTAGTCTAAGCAGCCTCTATATAAGGGTCCTTTCCTATTCATTTTCTTCAGCAACCCATTTTGCGAGGAGTCCTTGCATTTATAAATCCTGTTTTTATTCCTTTTCCCCACAGAATTCAAGTATAACCCTGTTTGTTTAAACTCTTGTCCCATTTATCTGTTCTAATCGATTTTTACCTTTTTGATTATGTTGGTTTCTAACTGTCTTATAAAAGTCTTAAGGACGGTCACTAAGTCTATCCTTTTGGCTAGGAAAGATATACCCCATACAAAACCGTGAACAGTCATCAGTAATCACTAGACAGTAACTTGCATGGTTGATACTCCTCACTGAGGTTAGGTCCAAATAAGTTCCATATGTTAAGGTGGGTAATGGGTGGGTTCACAAACCTTGTCAATCTTGGGCCTTACAGGAGGCCTTGTGTCTCTTTCCCTTCTGACACAGCAGCACTCAAGTTGTGGTCTATTTTTGAAACTCTATGGGAAGGTAACCTCTAACTTAGATTTCCCTTCACAAGTTTATTTAAGTTTTTGAATTAAGGTGACCTAACCTCCCTGTGTGCCACAATTTTGCTTCATCAGTATGAGGCTTTTGCTAATAAACAAGTGTTCCTTTTGAAGAATCAAACATTTTTATATCAATGTATACATGTAGTGTTTTGCCTAGGAACTTTAAGAAGGACCTGGATCTTTCATAGGCATCTTGAAGTAGAGGACACACAAAACCACTCTTTTTCAGTAATAAATTGTACTTTTTGCGTTTTATCAATATCTGAGATATGGATAATAGGTTTAAAATGTACAAGTTCTTTCACAAAAAGCCACATCATCAAAAACTAAATTTCCTAATCTAATTGTACCTTTTCCACTGATACTACCTTTACTTCCTCCAAAAGTAACAGATCTCACTTTGGAGAGTTCTTGATAATCTTCAAGATGGGCCCTGTTACCAGTCATGTGCCCAGAACATCCACTATCAAAAATACCTGTTATGCTCCATATTGCTTCAGTGGATGATTCCTGAATTTAATCAAAAAAGAGATTTGTTTCTCTTTGGGTACTAGGGCCTTCACAGGCTTGGGTCTTGCTTGTGGGACCTCTTGAAAAATTAACATTTGAATCTGGGGTGGGGCTCCACTATTAGTATTGGAGAGTGGATATTACTTGTCTCCAACACATACCATGCTGAGGTCTTAAACAGCAATTTCCCATTTGGCCTTAACAGCTTATTTATTTGACTTGTGTGCTGTTATTCCTTGAAAAGGAGTCTATTTACATGGTGACCTTTTGTTTTGGAAAAAAAATTTCTTTGGACTTTGAAGTATTCACCTGAGAAGGATTAGGGCTTGTGTTGTTTGATACTGGTCTATTTACTCTAGCAGAAGATTACATGTCACAACTACCAGAATTAACAGTTTGCTTTGCCAAATAGTAAATCTAGAAGCACCAGAACTTAAGTGAGTGCCAGAATAAACACGCACATACCAGAATTAACATGTTTGCTTGCCAGTATTAAATCTAGAAGCCCCGAACTTAATTTGAGTGCCGAATTAAAAGCACACTACCAGAATTAAACCTTGTTGCTTGCCAGTATTAAAATATAGAAGCACAGACTTAATTGAGTGCCAGAATTAACATGCACACTACCAGAATTAACATTCAAAATGACCTAGTATTAACATTTACCCTACCAGTTTTAATTAGTTTTGCTAGCAGTACTAAGGTTGGGTTTAATGTTACTTAGTTGTACAGGTCTGGGAGTGAACTGATTTGCTTTATTCACCCTGTTAGTGTTAGTCCAGGCTGGTGTAGCTTGGCCTGACAGCAGATGAAACACCCTTTGCTCTTAAGAACAGTTCACTTGACTCTTCTTCTCAATAATAGTTCACCTCCTTAATCAAGTGACTAAGACTTCCACACACAAAACATGGTTTTCTTTCAAAAGAATATCCTGCACCTAATCCTTTCCATTCTTTGATTCCAATTCTGTCTATTATATGAAGGAATAGGTGAGGGAGTCACTGGTGTTCTAATTGGTTACCTAGGAGTTTTTACATGCTGTGCACAACTAGGGTCAACTGTTTGTTGGGGTTTAGGCACTTGTGGTTGAGTCTTTTGGGTGGCCATGGTTTAACCTGCTCAAAAGAAGGTATTAGGGGATTTTGGTCATTGATAGGGTCATCATTCTGAATAATGGTCAGATACAGTTCCTTGATCCCCATACTCTGTCATTGGATTGACAAGTTGAGGTAAACTGTTGAAACTTGCATCAGACTCAGTATGACTAGGAGATTGAGGTTGAGGCCCATATTTACCATACTCATACAGAGAATCATCTATGTCCTCCTGTTCCCTAGGGGTATAATCACCACTAAGAGGATGGGGGACACCTTTGTACTCTACTTGTTTAAATCTGCTGTATAGTGGGATATGTCATTTTATCCTGCATCTGTTTCCCTAAAAAGCAAAAATACCTTACTTATCTCTTCCTCATTATCCTATGACCTCAGCATTTGATTGTATGCCATTCCTAAACCTAATTTTTAACAGTTGAGAGCCTCTTCCCACAATCAAATGAGCTTCCAAAGACTTTTTAGAAGATGCCACACCAAGAATCAACCAATTTTTTTGTAAAGCATCTTTGTCCTTGACAGCTTTCATTCCTATTCTTCTATACTTTTTTCAGCTTTTCATCTTTTTCAAAAAATTTGATTAGCTTGAAAATTTAATTTTTCGGTTAAGGAAGATTGTTGTTTGTGGAAGGCTCTAAGCTGAGATTCTAATTTCTTAACAGCTAGCTTATGGGCAGTTAAGGCAGCTTCCTGGTCACCAAATTCATATTGTAGTTCATCATACTTAGCTGTGAAGAGCAATATATGAATATAAACATAATTTAGAGAATATATACCTCATTATTCACAGTGAAAGTCATTAGAGCATGATTGAGTTCTCATCTGTAGTCTGCTCTACCCAATTGATGCTGACCTTCATCGATAGTACATCAAAGCTCCTTTTAAGTTCTCACTGCTTGAAATCCTGGACCTCTACATGCTCCTGCCTGTGCTACCTTCCTTTGAACCTTTAAACGTGCACTCCCTGGCCAAAATGCCAGTGATATGTGCAATTGAAACATTCTCGACTTTTCTCCTTATCAAATGCACATGCATTTTTTCCATCAACTCTTGGCCTTCTGCCTGTGTTTCTTGGTAGACTTCTTAATCTTTTAGGCAGAGTCATTGCAATCTGCCAATTTATATCCATTTCTTCAAATCCAGATCATCATTTGATCTAGGTCGTCATGTAATCAAATCCATATCATCAGCATTATTGGCTAGAAAAGAATGGATAACTTCATCAGCAAGACCAGGAGTAGCCGTTGGTGTTGCTTTGGAAGAGGAAGTGGTATAAGAACTATAACTTCCTGAGCTATGGCTTCGCTTATGCTTGCTTGAAGAGGCTTTTGCTTGTGATAGAAAAGCCACATTTTCAGATGCAAGAGAAGAAGATGATGTCTTTTGGATGTCTTGTTCAAAGACACTCAAGATCTATTGTATGATAAAATAAATCATATATTGTCAGTGTTTCAATATTCTTCTTCGTTCTTCCATTGTATGGCTGGGACTGGTCCCACGCAGGAGGAAGGGACCTCAAATACTGTGTTTTTGCGTCTTCACTCTGACACAACGGGCACAAGGGCATCCAATGTGATAGGAGTTTTTTTTTTTTTCAAGACTTGCAAAAGAGAAAATCCGTGAAAAGGATGATATCCTAGCTTCAAAGTTTATGGAAATTTTCCATAATCTTCATTTTGAGCTAAGTTTCGCGGATGCTTGATTGGAAGTTTTACGTACCTATAAAATATATATTAAAAGTACTACTTAGGTAAATTCCAACTATTCACCTTTAACTAAGGTAAAAAGTTAAAACTTACAAAAATAATATAATATATATAATATACGTATGTTTAACCGGGTAAGTATGATCACCCGGGTCGTTTCCCCAATGACTAGTGAAATTGAAACCACGTTTAGGTTCGGATCCTGATTTGAATAAAGCAAAGATATTTTGGATAATCTATTACCACTAATTAAGAAGCAACAAATAATGACAATTAAGCAAATAAACTAATTTTAATCCTTAAAAATGTAAACTAAAATTTCACTAAATTAAGAAAAATTGCTGAAAATTATTAAAAATAAAAGCCCTAATTTTTATCTTTTTATAAAAGTTTAATTAAACTAATTAAAACTTAACCCTAACTATTAATTAAAACTTAATGAACTAATTGAAAACTAACTTAAGGACTAATTGTGCAAAAACCTAAGAAATTAACTGGGAAACTAACAAACTGACGAAGGGACTAACTGAAAAACAACTATGATTGAAAAGTGTAGGTCCTTATTAACAGGATCTGAATGAGCCTTGTATAACTTATAGTCCTTTGAATAAATCCAAAGATCCTATCAGAGACAATGATTGTGAATATAAGTATTGACGCGGAATATCAATACTTATACCAAGACGAACACAAGAACAAATACTAAAATTGCTATTACTATTACTATTTGATTGTGAATACTCAATCAACCGATGTTTACAATACTATTCTAAATTCCTTTTATAGGCTTAAGGAACCCTAAACGCGTTAAGAGATAATACTTATCTCTTCCTAAATCAACGCTAAATTGATAACTATTACTAAAATTACAACAGACTTAACTGTCTGACTAAGCAGTATTAACTTTAATACTACCAGACTTAAGTTAATGCTGGCAGACTTAACTTGCTCTACCAGACTTAACTTCTATACTAACAGTACTAACTATAACTAACAGACTTAACTTTAATACTAACAGTATTAAGTCTGTTTACAATATTTTCCTAACAATCCTCCCCTAACTTGATCTTCATTCATGAACTTCAAGTTTCTTCAGGACACTCTTGATCTTTAACTACTTTAAGCTTCACCTTGGGATTTTAGAAATTAGACTTAAAAATGTATTAAGACTAATATTAAAACTTTAAATCACTACGAATTTTATATGCTAAATCTTAAAATTATTACTTACTAAGCCTATGACACAGCAGTACTAACTGAGGTTAGTACTGGTAGTGTAAATATTCAGCAGTACTTTCAAGAGAAAGTGCTGCTAGTGTGACTTGACTTTTGAAAACAAAATTAAAGCATGAAATAAGCTAGAAAATGACAACTAAAACTAAATTCTTTATAAGCTAAAGCTAAACTTAATCCTACTGAATTTAAAAAACAGTACTAAACTTGTAGAAGCGGTTACGTACTTAAACTTAGAAGTTAGTACTGGTAGTGTAAAATAACTCAGCATTATTACTTATGTTATACTGCTCGTGAAATTAAGAGTGCACTAAACAAAACACTACTTTACCATTTTTTGACAGGACTCGAGAAAAGCTTTTTAATGGAGAATTTAATGAACAAAGCACTAAATACCAGATAAAAAACTAGCTTAAAACAAACTTAAAAATTAGATAAACAACTGAATAAGCAAAATTCTAAGATCTTAACTAATTAAACTAATATTTTTGGATTTTATGAGTTTTTATGACAGAAATTGATAACTAAAGATCTATAACTACTTAAGCAAAAACAGATGAAAACACATAACTAAATAGCACTAGAAGAGATATTTGAACACTAACAAGCAAAGAGAATAAGCACACAAGCAATATTAAGCATATAAACTAAAACTAAGCAATTTAAAACTGAAATTGGAGATGAATGAAAAGAGAAACTCACTTGATCCTTTAGCTAAACAAAAGGAACCAATAAAGGCAGCTACTAGCTCTCTAGCTTATGAATAAGCTAGAGTATAAGTCCTTGGGATCTCTTCCAAGGTAAGATCCCCTTCCAAAAGCTTAGATCCAATAAGATCCATGTAAGTTTAAACTAATTAAAGGTTTAGATAAGATTAATATCGAATTCAACAGCTCTATTTCAGCTTATAGACTGAAAGAGCTTAATATGAGCTTATTAGCTTATTGAGACAACTTAGCTTAAAGAGAGCTTATGACTTTAAATGAGAGCTTAGAAAATTGAGATTTAAAACACTAAAAACTGAATTTCATTAATTAAAGAAGCTGATTACAATACTTGCAAAAGGGAATTACATTTAAGAAAATTACGAATTTAAGCTAAAAATTAATAAAAACTAAAATTGACTACTAAAACCTAGATTCGGTCCATTTTTCTCTTTTTATTTGTGTGTGAGAAGTGAGGTCTTTTTAGTGCCGCTGACGCTTCTAGGGAACCTATACCCTGCTTTTCAATCTTTCAATCTCTGCCATTCATTTCTTTAATCATTTGATCATCAATTGTGGCCGTTTGATCAAGATGTGGATACCTGAGGATTGCCAGCGTGTCATTCCCTTGATGTGACGTTTGTGTTAGTTTTGTGAGTGATTTTAGCACAAAACCCATCACAATTTGTGCTTCTTTACTTGATGATGTGGCTCTTCTTTAATGAATCCTTTGATTAAAGACTGATTTGACCCTTGGTTTGTGATGTAGACCTCTTGAATTGACTTAATCACCCTCTAATTTTGATTTGCCCCTTGTTTTACCATGGGGGTGAAATGAAGAAGACGGATGAATAGTAAAAGGGTTCCCGCTCCTTTTTTTTGACAGTTAAAACTGTTGAAGTTTGGAAGGATTGCACAATTGGCCCTTCTCTTTCTTTCCTTTTTTTTCAAGTTATAAATAACTTTCGGAAATTGCAAGATTGGCCCTTGAAGATGAAAATTGGCTAAGGCTTTGGGCTTCAGCTTTGTACTCTTCTGATTCTCGTGTCCGGGCTTGCTTGCTTTTTGATTGTTTTCTTGTGATTTCTGACTTATCCGTACCTGCATACACAAAACACAAATACAAGCATATTTTTGCCATTTTTGGTCTGTTTTGGGTTTATTTGGGTTATTTTAGGTATAAATGGATATGTGTATTTTACACATATCAACCGACTTCTTCTCTTCCTAAGGTGGTGGAAAACGAACCCGAGGTGACAAAGGACACGATGCCTCCTACTAATAACAGAAGTACCAAAGACGTCTAACCTTCGGTTGTCCATGTTGAAACTCAAAATTTTGAGCCTGTTGTTGCTCCCGTTAGTGCTCCGATGCCTAACCCGAAACCGTCGATTCCGTATCCTTCGAGACGTAATATTGAAAGGCGCCTTGAAAAAGCTAACGACCAAATTGAGAAATTCTACGAAATCTTTAAAGATTTGAGTTTCGAAATTAGCCTCACGGATGCTTTGATTCTTATGCCAAAATTTGCCTCGACTCTTAAAGCTTTAATTGGAAACAAAGAAAAATTAAGTGAAATGGCTAGAACGCCTTTAAATGAGCATTGTTCGGCGGTTATCCTCAACAAGTTACCCGAAAAACTTGGAGACCCTGGCAAATTTCTTATACCGTGTGATTTCTTATACCTTGGCAGATCTTTGCGCTAGCATAAATCTCATGCCATTATCCGTGTGTAAAAAGCTTTCTCTTCCGGAGCTCACTCCTACTTGTATGACTCTTGAACTTGCGGACCGATCAATTTCTCAACCGATCGGTATCGCCGAAGATGTCTACGTAAAAGTAGGAAAGTTCCAATTCCTGGCCGACTTTGTAGTCGTAGACTTTGATGCCGATCCCCGAGTTCCCCTAATTCTCGGGAGATCCTTCTTAAAGACCGGACGTGCCTTGATTGATGTTTACGAAGGAGAATTAACTCTTCGTGTCGGCAAAGAAGCCGTTACATTCAATCTTGATCAAACTTCGAGATACTCGGCTAATTATAATGATATGACGGCGAACCGAATCGACGTCATTGAAATGGCTTGTGAGGAGTATTCTCAAGAAGTTCTCGGTTTCTCTGATGTGATCGCGAGTGGCAATCCCACTCCTTATTATGACCCGATCGTTTCTACCTCTTCTCCTACCCTCACTCCCTTCGGGGATAGTGATTTTCTTCTCGAGGAAGTCGACGCTTTCCTCGCTCTTGAAGATGATCCAACTTCACCGGAAGTTGATCACTCTTATTACGACTCGGAGGGGGACATTCTTCTTCTTGAAGCATTTCTCAATGATGATCCATCATTACCCCCTCCCACTCAAGGAAATTATTTGCCTGAAATTCGAAAAGAACTTAAAATTTGTGAAGCTAAAAATGATAAATCTCTTAATTGATAACTCCCTAAGGTCGAAACTCAAGGACCTACCTCCTCATCTCGAATATGCATTTTTGGAGGGTGACGTAAGTTTGCCGTCATTAATTGCTAAGACTTGAGTGGTCAGAGGAAAAAAGCGCTCTCAAAAGGTTTTGAGTCACACAAGCGAGTCATCGCTTGGAAAACTCTCCGACTTCACGGGGTATTAACCCGGAAGTTTGTGAATCTCACAATGTTTCTTATGGAAGAGGACTACAAAACGGCGGGCCAACATCCAAAGTCGACTCCAGTGAATCGAATCCACGATGTCATCATAAATGGAGGTGATAAACTTCTGTGTGTGTGTGTGTGTGTGTGTGTCGATCTCGGATAGTCCTTGGGTATGCCCCCGTTACTTTGCGTAC
Source organism: Tanacetum coccineum (assembly GCA_026074375.1). Classification (NCBI taxonomy): domain Eukaryota; kingdom Viridiplantae; phylum Streptophyta; class Magnoliopsida; order Asterales; family Asteraceae; genus Tanacetum; species Tanacetum coccineum. Next base: position 56,937 of record BQNB010003214.1, read on the forward strand.
CTAAAAAAGGGTAGTTTTACCGTGCGTTGGAATGATTGATAATGAGGTGACTCCTGACTCGATTGGTTACGGCCTGGTTGGCGTGTAGGCATTGGACTACCAAAGTTAAATGACGCCACCGGTAACTTTAAGACACTTTCCTCTTCCTTCATGGATCAATGCTCTGAGAGATTAGCGGAACGAATACTATTGTTTTTTCTTGATGGTTTTCTCTGGTGAATTTCAATTTCCATTGACACTAGTGATCTAGATAAAAACCACATTCTACGTGTCCTTTGGATCGTTGCTCGATATCTGTCGCATGCCTTTTGGCTTATGCAATGCACCGGGCACGTTCCAAAGGTGTATGTTGGCTATCTTTCATGATATGGTCGAAAAGACAATGGAAGTCTTTATGGATGAATTCTCGGTCTTGAGGAAATTCCATTCGGGAAAATTGCCTCTCTTGTTTGGACAAGATGCTCAAAAGGTGCGAAGACACCATTCTTTGTCTAAATTGGAAAGAAGGCATTTTATGGTTATGACAAATGTATTGTCCTTGCCATAAGATTTCCAAAAAAATGGGATGAGGTTGACAAGGAAAAAGTTGATGTCATTGCTAAATGACTCTCATCCCACCACGTCAAGGCGTGTTCGAAGTTTTCTCGGTCTCATGCGGTTTTCTACCGACGGTTCCTTTAGGATTTCAATATTTCTTGTCCGACGATGACTATCTTCTTGAGGAAAAACAACTCCGTTCATCTTCTCCGATGAATGTATTCAAGCTTTTGAAACGTTAAAGACAAACTTACCGAGCTCCAATCTGTTGCCCCGATTGGGACTTACCCTTTGAGCTTATGTGTGATGCAAGCGACTTTGCCATAGGTGCGGTCTTAGGGCAACGTCATGATACGCACTTTAGGCCTATACAACATGCTAGTAAAACAATGACCTAGGCGGAATCGCATTACACCATGACGGAGAAAGAAATGTTAGCGTGGGTGTACCCTTCGAAAATCCGGTAATACATCATCTTGAACAAAAGTATTGAGTATAGGATACTCCGCCTTAAATATCTCTTTGTTACTAAAAAAGATTCCAAGGCGAGATTGCTCCGGTGGGTTCTCCTCCTTCAAGAGTTCAAATTCAAAGTAATTGACACAAAAGGAGCGGATCTCGCGGAGCGATCACTTTCACAGATTAGAAAATCCTTATGAAAATGGTGCTCGTCCAAAGGAGATAAATGAAACGGTTCCTCTCGAGACACTTATATTGTTGAATTTTCTGGTGTCAATGGACCCGTGGTTTAGCTGATTTTGCAAATTACCAGCAGCAGGGAATTTCATTGGTAAAGAAAGGAATGTCGTCCCAACAAAAGAACAAGTTTTTCAAGGATATAAAACACTACTTTTGGGACGACCCCTATTTGTTCAAAATATGTGCGGATCAAGTGATCCGGTGGTGTGTGCACGGCAAAGAAGCTCTCGACATCCTTGAAGCTTGCCACAATGGACCCACCGAGGGACATCATGGTGCAAATCTCACCGCCAAAAAGGTCTTTGATGCCGGTTTCTTTTGGCCTACTATTTACAAAGATGCACACGAGTTGGTTAAAAATTGTGACTCGTGCCAGCGTCAAGGAAAAATTTCGCAGCGTGATGAAATGCCTCAAAATTCCATCCAAGTTTGTGAAATCTTTAATGTGTGGGGCATCCATTTCATGGGGCCATTCCCGTCTTCACGGGGGAACAAGTATATGCTCGTGGTTGTCGACTATTTGTCAAAATGGGTTGAAGCAAAAGCGATCCCCACCAACGATGCCTGAGTTGTTTGCAAATTTCTTAAATCTCTCTTCGCCCGATTCGGTGCCCTTCGTGCTATCATAAGTGATTGCGGAACCCATTTTTGCAATGACCAGTTTGCAAAGGTCATGCTTAAATACGGAGTCACTCACCGTCTCTCCACCGCATATCACCCACAAATAAGTAGGCAAGTTGAGGTATCCAATCGTGGCTTGAAACGAATTCTTGAAAGGACTGTGGGCGAGAACCATGCATCTTGGTCGAATAAACTAGATGACGCACTTTTGGCATTCCATACCTCTTACAAAACACCCATCGGGTGTACTCCATACAAGCTCGTGTACGGAAAGGCATGTCATCTACCAATTGAGCTCGAGCACAAAGCCTACTAGGCCTTAAAGCATGCAAACTTTCACCTTGAGACTGCGGGCGATCACCAAAAAGTTCAACTCAATGAACTAAATGAACTTCGTGATCCTGCCTTTGAGAACTCTTTAATCTATAAAGAGAAAACAAAGAGGATCCATGACTCAAAGATCAAAAACTGCGTTTCAACGTCGGTGATCAAGTCCTCCCCTTTAACTCTCGATTGAAGATGTTCTCGGGCAAGTTAAAATCCTTTTGGTCCGGACCATTCACCATTACCCAAGTCTTTCCATATGGCACCGTTGAGTTTTCTCAAAACTCCGGGCCAAACTTCAAGGTGAACGGTCATAGAATTAAGCACTACTTTGGAGGGGATGTACCATAATTGGTTGTCCCGGATCTCTAAACCTTCCCCAAGGACAAATGAATTCGGGGATTGGGTCAAGCTTAGTGACCCTAAACAAGCGCTTCGTGGGAGGCACCCCATGCTTATCTATTTTTTTTCTTATTTCTATTGTGATGTGAGGAGGCTTGTACTCTTCCGATTCTTGTTGTTTGTACTTGTGATTTTTTGTAGGATTGACCCAAAATTTTCTGAAGACTCTCGTGTTCGGTGTTTTGTCCTGGTCCACTCGAGCTTCCTAGCCTTTGCTTGCAATTAGTTTGGGGAAATCCGATATCCTAGATTATTATCGACTAACATTTATCTTTTAGCATACTTGATAAACAACTTGAGATTTTTGTGATACTTTCTCCATGCTCGGATTATGCATTCGACTTTTTGAGTTCTAGTATGGGGTTATAAGCCTTAGACTAGGAAACATTGAGGACAATGTTTAGTTTTAGTATGGGGTAGTATATCTTCGATATGATCTTACCTACCTTTGCCCGTTGTTCTCACGTACCCCGTTTTCCCACAAAAATTTTAAATTTTTAAGCCTTAATATCTAGTTTATTGTTCATATAAAAAATTAAAAATAATGTAGGTTTTCCGTTGGTGAGAGTAAAAAGTAAAATTTTGACCGACCGATTTTATATCTTAGCTTTCTCCTTAACTGTAAAATAGACTTGATTTTGCTAATCCTTTTCTACTAAGGAGCTATAAACGCAAGTTAGCTTAAAAAAAGTCAAGGCTTTGCATAGTTTCCCATAATTGATTAATATGCGAATATCAATTTATTAGAGTTGAGATTGTTGCCAGTCGTTGTGACTGTTAAAAGTGACGATATTAATTTGCTAGGCTAAGCTATTTCACGAATTTTAAAATTGTGATGAACAGAGTGATAGAGTAGAGTATAAGTTTTGATGCTTAACACTAGACTAGCTGGAGATTTCTTTAAGGACTCTTATATGTGTGAATTGTGCTTTTTCTCCCATTTTAGGCTTGTTTAACCTTTATATATAATTGTTTTAATACAAGTAGAGTTGTGCAGGTTTTTTGTGTTATTAATTAGTTATTGGAAGTTTTATTTAGTTCCTTTGTGATTTAAGATGATTACACTAAGGAATACTTAAATGGCATACTTTATGTCATCACAATAATAAATATTTTGCTTTTCCATTTAAACAGAGCTTTTAGGGTCATATGGGGGTAAGTAGAAACTAAATAAGTGTATTTATGCACTGATTCCATTCCTTTAAAGGGCCTATAGTGTATTTAGGAATGGATATTGTTGCTTAATTTTTGTTCTTGTTTGTACCTTAAAGAGCGTAGGGTTTTATTGGTGCAATAAGATTGGTCATTTATGTCTTAAAGAGCCTTAGGGTATATGGACATGATACTGATTGCCTTGTTAAGTAACTTAATAAAAAGCCAAATTTTTGGTAGCTCGATGTGGACTTTAATCTTGATTGCATTTGTTATTTTGAAAAAAGGCCTTGGAGATTAATTATTGCGTTTTAACCGTTTTACGCTTTATTTTTGGATAATATAAGTATCGAAAACCACAGTCTTAAGAGCTTTGGGTATATGACTTAAATAAAATCTATGAGATAATAAATTAGGATTAAGGGAGAAAACATAAGTTCACAATTAACTTTTATGAGTAGTGTTAGCATCAATAACTTGTATTTTACAAATGATCTTGTTTTTAGGCTTGCTTGAGAGGTGAATGAAAGTTGGGACGATGGAATTTATCTATTTGGACAATTTTTATGCTTTTTTGTTACGTGATCCTAAATGTTATCAAATGAATTAATAAAGTAAATACATTATGTCACACATGAATATGTTGTAAGTTGTAAAATTTGAAAAATCTTAAAATGGAAAGAAAAAAAAAAAGTTTTGAAATTGGGCAAATAGGGTGTTATTAAAGCTTGTGATTTCTTAATTTTCCCCACAAAGAACTTTGATCACTTTCAAAGGCATTAGGTTTGGAGCGAAGTTTTGAGGTAATTTGGTTTTAGAGCAGATAACATTGCATTGAGGGACCGAAATCACTTAGTTTGGGGGAATTTGATATGTGAGAAATACATTATTTTGTATATCAAAATGACCCTTAAATGATCAAAATGTGCAAAAATATGCTTGTATTTGTGTATTTTGTTGTTTGTGAATGTGTAGGTACGGATAATGCAAAAATCACAAGAAAACGGTCAAAACCGGACAAACACGAACACGGGAATGGAAAGTGTGCAAAAGAGCCAGAAGTTTCTAGCAAAAGGTCATCAAAAGTCAACCCTTGGTCAACAATGGTCAACTCACAAAATACCAAATCCCTCAAAATACCCAAATGAGCCTTAATGTTAAAACAATATCACAATAAGTCCTTATAACCCTAACACCGTTAGTCTTTTTATTATAAAGACTAACGGTCGTTATCTCTTTATAATTAAAACCTTTAAATCCCTAAACCCCGGCCTAACTCTTTAAATAATAAACCTGTGGCCCATTTCCCTTTTACCCGAGCCCAGGTCAACACCCCAAACCCTCGGGTCAAACTCAAAACATATAACATTTGAGGGGCGGGAAAAATAGTTTTCACTGTTCACCGTCTCCCCCAATCAATTAATCATCAAAATTACCTAGTTAAAATCCAATTAACCCACTCGTTCACTTATCCACAAGATGCCTAGTACCAAGTTACACTTCAACAAAGCAAAATGTCACCAAAGGATTGTGATTGGTCAAGACTCCAACAAGAATGACACGCGGGATTTTGAACAAACATACCTTGATGGGAAATTTTACACTAAAAGCAAGCCAAAAGAAGCACAAGGCTCTGACACAAGGAATGCCACGATGGTAATCCGTGTGATCACATCTTTGATCCAACGGTGAAGGCAGGGTATCCAATGATTAGAGAGATTCAAGGGCAGAGATCAAATCCAAGAGGAGCGTGTGAAGAAGACCTAGAAGCTTCTCTTTCAGCCTATATAAAGAGCTCCCCACTCACTCACATGATGATCTAGTTCTTTTCAGTTCTTATAGTGTAGCCTATATAAATTAGCTTAACGTAATTTTTTCTTTCAAATTGTCTTTGCTTATTGTTTTCACTTACTGTAACCTTCATTTACTCTTGTAACCAGTTTCAAATTAGCGAATACAAGTTTGTTTTCTAAATAAGAATTTTTTCTTTAGGTTTCCTTTAATTCAAAACTGTTTGATTAAGCTCAAAGGTGTCCTATCTGTCTGTTTGGTTTGTAGTATTGTCCATAGTGCTTTTTCAGCTTATTGCCCTTTCTTTTTGCTTATTTCTAGTCTAGACTAGCTTATTAGTTTAGTTTCAGGTCACTTATAGCTTATTTGGTACTAGCTTTAGCTTATCCCAGTATTTAGCTTAGTTAGTTTTGTAAAAAAAAGTAAAAAAAAAGGTTAAGTATTCTGTCTGATTTTTAAGCTGTAACTAGCTTATTAGAGACTAAGAAAAAAGTTGTTTTCACAAAAATAGCTTATTATAAGCTGTTTTACAACTTTGCTTTTTAAATTTTTGCAAAAAAAAAGGGAAACCAAGGAAGTCGGGGGTGAGCAAGACTCAAACCCCCGACCTCAACTTAGCCTCAACCCTTTTATAAGCCTTAACACACACTCCCCTCACCAACGTGCCCTTGGGACTTTTACGTCCAACTTTGCATAATCAAACCTTTTAACCCTTTTTGAGTTTTATGAATTATAAGCACTTCGAGTGCTTATTTGAATTTTCTCGGCTTATTTAGTTTAGCTATTTTGGATTTCTCATTTTTCCTGCATCCTACTTGTCATAAACTATTTTTAGAAATTTTTTAGGATTTTTAGCTTAAAGTTTTATATTTTTCGTGAATTAATTTAGTTAAAAACTTTAAAAAATCATAAAAAATAGAAAAATAATCAAAAAAATAATTTTCGTTTTTATAAAATTTTCTTTTATCATATTCTAGGCTTAGGTTGAAATTTACTTCCGTAGGGTTAATATTTTGAAAGTTCATTTTTTAAAGAACGGGATTCGATCCCCGATCTCGTTTTCTTCGTTTTTAGCTCAAATTACTTTCGGTTTAGAATTTCCTTAACTTTTTACTTTTAAATAGTCATTTAGGATTAGAAAAAGTTTAGAAAAGTATTTAGGGTTTAATTTTAGTGTTCTAGCTTATTTGTCGTGTTTACTTTATTTCCCGTTATCATTTTTCATAGTTAGTTTTAATCATGCCCTTTATTTGCTCACTATTTAGGGAATTTAGAAAATCAATTCATCTTTCGAACAACTCAAGTCGTTGTCCCAAATAACGAACGAGGTCTTAATTTTATAAGTCTTGGGAAAACGACCGGTAATACACTTACCGGTTAACGTGTAGCTGTAGTATTATGTTAGATTTTTCCTACTACCTTTGTACACGAGGGTAGTTTTGGTATTTTCTATACTTTGATATTTTTTACGTATACTAATTGGAACGTATCAAGCTTCACTATAAATCTTGGTGTCTTGGTTTGATCGTTCTTTCCTTTATCTTTTTATATTGCTTGTGTAGATATTACAATTTGATAGTTATCGTGATTGGTTCATATTGTTGCTTGGTTGAACATATACTCAGAATTACAATTTTAGAATGTAAAATTTTAAAAACGCAAATAACATGTAAACTATTCAACCCCTTTTTGTTTCCACAATTGGTATCAGGAGCCAGGTTATTAAGTTTTGTAAAAAATATACTGTATTTTAAAAGCTTGGATCGATCTATAGATTCTAACAAATATCTAGAAGGGCAATCCATGCAAAGACCACTACTCTTTGAAAGTGATAGTTTTATTTATTGAAAAAATAGATTCAAAACATATGTTAAAATCAAAAGATCTTGATCTTTGGCATGCTTATTACCAACGGGTGGTTTACTACATATTAAACAAAATTCGCAAACCAAATTAGATGAGGTAGTCACTGTTGAAAAGAGGCTTGCGAGAAAAAGAGGCTGCGGAAAATAAAGAAGTCAAATGATTATTTACAATGGCTTTGTCAAGAAAAGAATATGAAAGAATTTTCATGTGTAATACGACAAAAGAAATTTAGAAAACTTTGTTAATCACCCATCAAGGTAATAGCCAAGTCAAAGATAACAAGATTGACCTTTTGGTACAACAATATGAATAATTCATCATTTTTGAAGACGAATCTATAGATAGTGCTTTTGTTAGGTCTAACACTATTATTACTAGTCTAAAAGCTCTCGATGAAGATTATTCTAGCAAGAATTATGTTAGGAAATTTCTTAGATCTCTACATCCCCAATGGAGAGCAAAGGTCACGGCGATTGAAGAGTCAAAAGACATAACATCATTGTCACTTGATGAACTCATCGGGAATCTCAAAGTTCACGAGATGATCATCAAAAAAGATTATGAAATAGTCAAAGCGAAGGGAGAAAGAAAATCTCTTGCTTCAAACGCTAAGAAAGAATTTAGTGATGTGGAGTGTTCGACTTCCGGAAGTGAAGACGAAGAATACGCGATGGCGGTTAGAGATTTCAAGAAGTTCTTCAAGAGAAGAGGCGGATTCGTGAGACAACCACAAAACGATAAAAAGACATTCCAAAGAAGTCTAGATGACGAGAACGGAAAAAGTGATAGAAAATGTTTTAGATGCGGTGATCCAAATCATCTTATTGGAGAATGTCCAAAACCACTGAAATACAAGAACCAAAGAGCATTCGTAGGAGGTTCTTGGAGTGATAGCGGTGAAGAAGATTATGAGAAGGTCAAAGACAAGGATCAATGTCTAGTAGCTCAAGAATCAAATGAGGTACGTTCTGATTCCTCTTACTTTAGTGATGAAAATTCATCAATTGACGATTTTACTTTTGATAATGAATATGAAAAACTTTGCAAGATAAGTTTAAAAATAATCACTAAGAATAAACAACTAAAAGTTACTAAAATAGTTTAAAATGAACTTAGTGAACTAAAATTAAAAATTTTTCTACATTAGAGAAAAATCAAGGAGGTTGATCTCGATGTACAAAATTGTCATATTACTAAAATTGAGAATGAAAAACTCAAAGAAGAAGCTCTTAAACTAAATAAATTTGAAAAGAGCACGCATTGCTTAAATGAAATGTTAAGCAATCAAAAACCCTCCGGTGATAAATTAGTTCTAGGGTTTTGTTGGTCCCTAAGAATGTGATATAAAGTTTATCAAATTAGACTAATCACATTCCATGGCAAAGAAGTGAGTTTTAACAAATATATAAGCAATATAAAGAACAAGTTTAAAACACACAGAAGTACTTTTCAACGTATAGAATTTTATTAGAATCAAATAAAGAATCTATGACACACCTTGCTTGTAGAATAGCAAGGTGGTTGAATGACAATTGGGGTGTTATCTCCTTCAAACTTATTCTCTAACCAAAGTTATGAGAAATAAGAAAACAAACATTGTAATCGACAAAGATAAATACATGATGAAAGCTCAAGTACATGTGTTAAAGTATTCTGCAATCTCTGATGTATAAGCACTTCCTCAAAAGAAATGTTGAGGGAGATTGTTAGCTAGATTTCAAGATCTTAAGCATGAGGGTGGAGACACAAGATCGCAAGGCGGCATAAAGATTCAAGGATAAAGATTTTAAGATCTCAGTAGTCAAGACAAATCAAGGCCAAAGACCATGATATCAGTATTTTGTCAAAGAATATCAAGTCAAAGATCAAGATCCAAGATCACATGCATACAAAAGGAACTTCAAAAGAATTCCCAAGAACATAAGGCTCCTAGACTCAAGACGTCACAGGAAGGATCCACAATTGAATGACCACCCCTTAGGGGGAGATTGTTAGTCATGTTTTTAGTAAAGTGATGGTCATTATTATTCCTGAGCCTTGTATAAGTAAATCGTAGTTTTCGGGAATTTAGTTAAGCTAGTTGGGCCTAGTTGTCGGGCTCAAGCCCATTTGTATCATGATTCGGCCCAACTCAAAGCCCACTAGAATAGTCCACTCTTGGAACTATTTAAAGCCTTCTCCAAGTGTGGAGAGGGTGTTACTTCTCATTATTTTCTTTTAGGAACAAGGCAACCATTTTCATTCTTTTTTACTTTCTCTCTCTAAAATCTAATTTATTCTTATTTTAGTGATTGAGGTGAAGAAATGATATCCTACCAAAGTGGCTGTTTAATACTTATAATAATATGATAAATTTAGCAAATGCATTATCTATTGCTTCCTCTTCCGGAATCATAAATATTCATATTGTTGAACAAAGAGATCAATTTTGTTAGCTTTGACTTGAATTATAACTTGATGAAGGTTGATTAGTAAAGTATCCCAAATTTCTTTGTCGTTTGACACATAAAAATTTCTATCGTATTCTTTACTGGCACAGCATATTATAAATTACCATTTAAGCTCATTATTTTTGCAAGTTTCTTTTTAAGATTCATCTTTTTTAAAGAAAAGATACAATTTCCATCATTTTTAGTTTCGGGATTAAATTGAATAGGAGGAAAAATGACCATCGGTATAAAGCCAACAGATCAGATATTTTGACTTCACATCATTCGAATCTATTTTTCCAATAAATAAATCCATCACTTTCAAAAAGTGGTGGTCTTTGCATAGATTGCCCTTCTAAATATTTTTCCGATTTCATAGATCGATTCAAGTTTTAAAATACAATTTATTTTAAAAATCTTTTTTAACCTGGCTCTGATACCAATTGTGGAAAACTAGAAGGGGGGTTGAATAGTTTATCCGTGCTTTTCATTTAATTTTTAAAATTTGTTTTATAAAAACTTAAGATTCGACTTATTTGAATTCAAATACATGGGCACAATATGACAATGTAAATAAGAAGAAGTAAATAAAAGATAAAGAGTATGAAATATCAAACCGCAAACACAAGGATTTAAAGTGGTTCGGATAACGAAGCTCTTCTCCGCCACTCCACTCCCCGAGCACCAAACTCGAGAGTTTTCTTCACTATGTCAACAAGCTCCTTTATGGCGGAGAAAACCGTACACAACGTTGCTTATATCAATTTTAGACACTAAGCTAGATGTCGAGTTCTAATCTTAGCTAGAACCAATCTATCACAACACAACTTCACGACTAGTTCACGACTTCACAACTTCACAACTACTTCACAACTTCACTACACAACTTATCTTCACACCTTGATCACGACTACACAACTTCTTCAATCTTCACAACTTCACACATTCACAACTTCTTCTCACCACACTACTTATATCACAACTATCTAACACTACTAAGCAGGATCACCAAGATCCAACTATACTTACAACAATTACCAAATCCTAACATTTACACAACTTTACAAGATTTACAAGGTATAATAAGGATCTCAAATATTGCAATATGGGATATTTGGTGTAATACTTCTTTACTAATGAAGAATTGTATCTTCTCTTGCACTTGAGGAATTGAGCTTAGATCACTTGGAAACAAAGCTAAATGATTAAATGATCAAAGGATTTTAGAGAGGATATGTGGGCTGTTTTAAGCAGAAAGAATGAGTGCAAAAGGTGAGAAAAATGTTGGGGAAAAGTCTAGTATTTATAGGACAAAAAGGAGGAGCGGGGTCTATGGCCGGCCCCCCTTAAATAGGGTGTCGGCCCCCTTAAAATTAAGGGGGCCGCCCATGTAATTAAGGGGGCCGCCCCTTATTCAGACGCTCCCTTTTTGTCCTATTCAGGGGAGGTGTTTACTGGACTATTTCTAGCCGTTTTAGGTCCGAAAATTTGAAATTCAAAATATTTATGTTGAATAAAACATTTCTTTTAAATGTAAAAAATGTTTTGTGATGTTTATAAAAGTTTACAACATTTTATAAAAGTTTTATTTGATCATAAAATGCATCAAGCATTTGTTTATTCATACCTTGGAGTGATATAAGTTTGAAATAAATATTTACTACTAAATACTTGTTTACGTTGAACGTTTTTATATTTTGTGATTATCAAAACGTAAAGATGTGAAGAAATATTATTAATGTTTTTAGGCATTATATTTTATCAACAGAACTGGTGATACAAGTAGTGGAGTTTGTTGAAGTTTGCTGCTGATTAATGATAGAATGGATTTAGGGATAACTTAACAAGGGTTAATGCTAAGTTTACACCTGAGTAGGGAAGTCTTTTAAATCTTTTTCTTGAAATCAAATTTATGTCTGTCAGTGAGCTTAAAAGAATTGAGAGATATTGTGAGCTGAAAAACAGAAAGAGAGATGTGTGATACAAAAATAGATAGAGTGAATCAGTGAGAAAAAGAATTGAGAGATATTGTGAGCTGAAAAATAGAAAGAGAGATGTGTGATACAAAAACAGATAGAGTGAATCAGTGAGAAAAAGAATTGAGAGATATTGTGAGCTGAAAAACAGAAAGCGAGATGTGTGATGCAAAAACAGATAGAGTGAATCAGTAAGAAAAAGAATTGAGAGAAATAGTGAGAATAAAAACAGAAAGAGAGCTTGTGAGAATCAAGATTGATGATGGAAATTCTTTTTGAACGAAATGAAGGTTAAAACTAGTATCTCCAAAGTTAGTACTGCTGGACATAACTTAGTACTGCTAGGTTAAATTTTAGTACTGCTAGAAGACCGTTAGTACTGTTTGGGGTATAACAGAATTTCCTTCATTAAATATAGCCGTTGAGATATTTCCGCCAACTACTTCGCTTATAGGTTCCTAAATAGGAATAAATCTTGGTCTTTTTTAAAAAACCTTCGATAACTTCAAGATAAAAGAACTTTATACATTCGTCCAATCAAAACCTTAAGTGTAACCTATATTATCTCAATTGACTCTACCAAACACTCATTCTCTCATAAACGATCATCTCCCAGCACACTAATCAGTCCTTTCTCAATCAATGGCGAATTTGGAATTCTGTGACAAGCTCAAATAAAACATTGTTGCTTACTTACAAAGTCAAAGGATTGAAGGATTTCATCAGATAGTTTGATTTCTCACTACAAGTCACATTAGATATGCCCTCACTGAAAGTCCAACTAACCCATTTTCTCTTATAGAACATTTTGGCAACGGCTACTGCAAGGCACACATGAGAATGGAGACATGGAAATCTTGCTACGTAATATATGGGAAAATCAAGGTTGTTTAATGTGCAACTATAAGAAATACATCTCTAGTTAGAAGAACGCTGATGGTATTAGTGCACTGCCTACACAGAAAACTTTTTGAGCAACCTCTCAAATGGGGATGTGTCCAATTCAGATAATTAACTGTCAAAAGGGACACTTTTCCCCTTAGTGGAGATTTTTGATCCATACCATCCTTCACTGTTTAAGTTCCAAGAAAACTGCTTGGGAACAATTTAGTAGCAATATTGCAACTGCTATCATTTGCTTGGTCACAAACAGATCTTTTAATTTTTCAAAACTGATATTTGATGGCATGGTGAAAAACTTAGACAGTAAGACTAAATTTTTGATGTATCCAAGATTTATACAAATCTTTTTGAACAAGCACAAAAGACTGCTTCTACCTCATAAAAGACTTTATATTGCTCCTACCCTTACTCAAAAACTGTTTAGCAATATGAAAAGAGCTTCCAATGGATATAATGGGGGTGGACACTCCATTGTTTTAAACAATGATTGTTCAAGGTTAGATTTTATAGGGTGAAGGATCAACAATCCCAGTTGAATCCCATCACACACCCACAGTTGCTCTATCAACCTCACAACCACATCACTCACCAACACTTAGGGATTTAATCAGACAGGAAACTGAGGTTCCTCAGCCCAGTTCTCCTACTCAGACCCATGTAGCAGATAAGGCTGCATCTACATGTATGGATGTCAGACATGGAGGGGTTGCCACTACCGTCTCTAGCTTAGGTGCAGGACATGGTAGTGGTAACATTGATAAGACCGCTGCCATGCCTCATGATTTACCTCTCCTAAGAGTTCACACACTTAGAAGTAATGAGGGCAGAATGCAACATAATGAATTGATGGATCTTGTTACAAAATTGACAGATAGGGTTGTATCTTTAGAAACTGGCCTACATCAGACAAAGAAAGTATATGGTGCTGCAAAAGTGGTACAAGCCAAATGATAGAAAACTGTATTAGCCATATTAAATCCGGTTCAATGCTGGTTTGTTTGTTTTAGTGCAATGATTTACTTATCTCGAAGCGGCATATCATTCTTAAGACTTAGGCGGGACATCATCCTAAGACCTAGACATGATTAATCCTATCACAATTAAACGCATCCGTATAAAGCATCCTTTAGTTTAATTATAATCTATCTTAGAGAATTAAAGCAGTGGTGATCCTGTTAAAACTCTAGCCCAACGGGACTTTACCCACTTATTGTTTGAAGGTGTTTTATATACTGGTAGTCCACTATTCTAATCTTTATCAGTTAATTAAGAGCATGATTGCTGAAACATAAACGGGTCACCTACCGGTCCAACTAAGCTCATAATCAAAAGACAAAGAACAAACGTTATTTTGTAGATCCTATTGGTCCAGATATAAAAACACATATGGGAGAGAGCTATCCCGGTATCTAGATTACTTGGTCCGTAACACTAGACCCAGTTGAATGATAGGTCGCATATTCAAACACATAAACAAGTATGAGGTGATAAACATAATTAAACAATCAACGATAAATTAAGAAATCAATTTTAAAACAAACCAAACATTGAACTTTCATTAAGATGGCTAATACCCGAGGGTATTAGCCCACAACCATTGTAATTATACAAGCGTAATCAAACAATTGAAATCGAACGATTAAGAGAGTAAAAATTACACGATGTCTTCTATGGATTCGTGATCAATGCTTGACCTTTATGGCTGATCTTCTCTTCTAAAATTCGTCTCTGATGAGTATGGTATAAAGAATATGATATTGCACACTGAAAACTCGTTTTTGAGTCTTCTATTTATAGTTGCTGAAAAATACTCGATACGCCGTATCCAGATAGGTCGATACGGCGTATTGGGCTGGATTCCTTGGAGTGCGCGCTACGTTCGTAATAAATCTTTGATATCATTCCTAATTTACTTGATTTACTGTATCTTCGAATAGTTATCTTCATGGATACGGCGTATGTAGATAGCATGGATACGCCGTATTGGGAATTGGTCAAACGTGTTTTCTTGTGAAGTCTTGGCGCTGATACGCCGTATCTCTTTAGTTGGATACGGCGTATTGGTGAATTTTCAGAAATCTTCAAATGTCTTCGTTTTAGCTCCAATTTATGCGCCTTTTAGCTTATCTTCACAAAACACTCCTGAATTACTGCATTTATCAACTTTAAAGCAATTAAGTACCAAATAATGCAATAATTATATAAAAGTGGGCAAAATAGATGGGATAAATGATATAATAAAGTGACATTATTTGATGTCATCAAATATCCCCCCACTTGAATCCTACTTGTCCTCAAGTAGACTTTAGAAAAAAGTTTAGTTTATGAAAATGTGTTCCGAACCGAAGTTAAGGATTTTCTGTTTAAGCATCGTTTTGTCCTAATTACCTGTACATCACCAAGCTCCTCACAAATTATGGAAATGAAAACACTCAGATCACTCAACTAATCTAGGGTGCAACATTTAAGTAGTACGCTTAATTGCTCGGTCGTGATTAGTTTCGTATCATAAGCTTGGCAAGAATACACATCTCCACCGCTAAAGCTAAAGAAGAACAAGTCAAAAGCTAAATTGGTCTCAGAAGGATTACGGTTGATCATTCAATAGTCTTTCACCATAAGTACCACACCAACAAGGCATCTGTATCGTATATACACGGCCGTAACGACGAAATAGACATATACAATCCTAACAGCATCCCTTTTCGTGATTAACCATCGTTAGGGATGAAGAATGATATAGGGTAGGGAGCTTTTAACTTTCACCGAAAGTCGTCATCCAACAAGGCAGCTAAGACATGCAAACATGGCCGTAACGACGGAATAGACATGCATAGCTCGGGTCGGAGGGGGGGGGGGAGGGGGGGGGGGGGGGGGGGGGGGGGGGGGGGGTGGGGGGGGGTCCTCGTTCGAGGGTAAGGACACTAATTGTTGCTAGGAAAGGGAAGAAAAATGGTTGTTAAATAAAATTTCACAAAACAAATAGAATTAACCAACAAATTAAGGTGGCGGATTGTCTATTAACATTCCTCCGAGCCGTGTCCATGACAAAGACGCGAATATATAAGAGCAGGAGACGCCTCGATACAAGAAATGACAAAGACAACTAAAGTTGACGTTCCCATAACGGTCAACTTCCCTTACATCCCGCTCTTTACATAATTTTACACAAGTGGTGATATCAGCCACTTTTTACAAAACTTAACATCGTTGATTTTTGTAACGTATCAACGAATAATTGATCCTTCTATGTGATTCCTTCAGTATAAACTTCTTTTTTAAACGACTATTTTACTTCCTTCTTTTTTTTGCTTTTTCTCTTTTTCCATTTTTTTCATAATACATAATAAGCCTCGGTTTGATTCCACCGTCTTCACTTTCATAATTTATCCGGATAATTTTTTCCTTGTAGTACTTCTTCATCGTACATAATTCATAATTATGAAAAGTAGCAAAATTTACGAGCTACATAATTTCCCATTGCATTGTGCAATTTTCTGACCATTACAGAGATAGAAAAATTTCACTTTGACACAGGAAATACAAGACTTTACACGAAAGCAACTAGCAACATAGAGAAATGGCTTAATCTACACGATAGGATAAGGTGCAAAGGTGTAATGAAACATATAATATGGTGTACAAAAAGAAAGGAATGGCTCAACAGGTTGTTCTAGGGGATTTTACTCTAAAAATAAGAGTAATCAAGGGTTACACGGGAGTTAACTAACCAGTGAAGTTAGTTATTTTTATGACATGTAGGCTATTTGGTTTAATCCTAGAAATTTATCAGTTAAACATGTTCTTCCATCTAAATCCATAGTACTAATCATGGCGGTCTCGAGTGATATACCAAGCCAAGCTCTAAAGTCCACTACATCACCGACACACTCATAAATTTGTAGAATTTAGTAGACAGTTGGAAACATAATAGGCTTAATTCTCACAATATGTATCAAGGGTTATAGTGCGCTAGGTAATGTAACTAGTGATTTTTACAAAAGTCATGCTGAAATTTTTCTAAATTTTGACCAATTTTAAGCACTTTGCATGTTATTTTGTAAAAAAGAAGACAAGTACGTTCTAATTCTCCATCCCCCCCACTTAAATTATACAACGTCCTCGTTGTATAGATAAAACAATTAAATGATAAGGGAAAATAGAATTAGAACGGAAAACTCCCTGATGGTTTGCTTGTGATAATTCTCCAAGCTGGTTTGCGAGCAAGAATGTGTTGGACAACCTCCTTGAGATTCGTCAAGACTCCAACACTTCGAGAATTCCAGATTATAAATACTCCACCAATTTCTTCTTTTCGTTCAGTAAGGTCCCTATATTAAGTATAAGAAAACAAGTGCAATTCTATCTCGGGTTTGCAATGGTTAATATATAGGAAACAAAATATAAATACTATACAGGGAGTCAATACGCCATATCCATACCCCAGGATACGCCGTATTGATACCTGTATACGATGTATTCATTTAATGAATACGCCGTATAGACTCTGCTGAAAATAAAGACTGTATAATCGTCCAGAAGGTCAATACGCCGTATCCATGGGGTTTGGATACGCCGTATAGACAGTCTGGGAAGACAGACTCGATAACAGAAAGATAAATTCTGGGTTGTCTCCCGGCAAGCACTTTTGTTTACAGAAAAGTCTTTAAGTTAGACTTGCCCCAATTTAATCCCATCCTTATAAAACAATTTGGGGTCGAACGAGATGCCAAATGGCACATACAAATTTTTTATTAGGAAAATGAATGACATTCCTTTGTTAAGATGATTCCAAGTCATGATATTAAAATTTAATTCATTGATAAAAGTTTCAGTTTTGAAAAATTTATTATATGTATCATGACTTGTTTCCAAAAGCTTATTTGACCTTAGTGCATAGGCACCATCATCGGTATTTATTACATTAGGTAATGGTACGACAGACATATCCCTCGAAGATTGCTCAATATCGATTTCATCAATATCATTGTCCTTATCCGGTTTTAAGTCATCGGGATAGATTACGTTGAAAGAAAATAGATCATTAAAGTATAAAACGTTCTGTTCCTTTTCATCCCTCGGACAATGATGTTTCATTTTTTAAATTAAGATCATCGATATGTTGAGGGCTTAAAGTGAGTTCAGTTAAGAAATCTGGTTTAGACGTTAGAGCATCATTATAAACAATGGCTGGAAATTCATTCTCAAAATCTTTAAAGAAGTCTAAATCATCAAAATAACTGATCGTAGGCTCAGGTGATGAAAACAAGGGCATATTGACTTTTTCATTATCATTTTCCGAATTCGTTTTCAAATCATTAGCAGAGATTATTTTATAAGAAAATGAGTTTTTGTCAAAAATTACCGTGTAATCTTCATCGTCGGATTCGTCATATGATATTCTAAAGTCAATTCCATCGTTGTTAAGAGAACTTACTGTGGGTTCACAAGAGAGTGTTGCATCAGACGTATCATCAAAGACTATTGCTAGGAATTCAGATTCGAAGTTGATGAAGCAATCGTCCTCATCTTCATAATATTTCACCTTACCGTATGTGGTAGTTTGCCAATTGAACGTTCGACCAGCCCTTTGAGCTTTTTCCTCTTGAAGTCTGATGTATTCCTCCATAGTGATGTCGGGGTCGTCCATTATACCTGTAATAAATTATCTAGGAAAGAAAACTTGTCAAATAGCTTAATACGCCGTATTCAGTAAACTGAATACGCCGTATTGATGATAGAGTCAAATACGCTGTATTGATTTGAAAAATGTATACGTCGTATCCAACAAGATGAATACGCCGTATTGAGTATTCGACTCAGAATGTTACAGCAGGCTGTAACAATGCACACAAATACACAATATGCAAAATATACAATGCAGGAAATTAAACACACAAACAAGCACACAGATATGCAATTTAAACTAAACTAAAACTCTAATAAATAAGAATTAAACAAGTTCACTCCCCCGGCAACGATGCCAAAAACCTGATGTGCTATCGTGTAGAGTCAATTATTTGATTATCAAGTTTTACATTTATATTTAGCCGACAAACCTAAAACAACACTTTAACGAGCAGTGTACCCGGTCAAGATGGAGTTCGCGGTAAGTAGGGTGTCGAACACTAAGAGTGGAAATTTAATCCTATATTCTATCAGTATTTTAATTAGTCTATTTACTGGTTAAACCTATGCTATGTACGTTGTCTAATGAAATGGGGGGTTCAGCCTGAGAGACTGGCACAGGTTTGGTGATGACAAATACCAATTCAATACACAATAAACACAAAAGATGAAGATTAGAAGATAGAAAAGCGGTACAAGCCAAATGATAGAAAACTGTATTAGCCATATTAAATCCGGTTCAATGTTGGTTTGTTTGTTTTAGTGCAATGATTTACTTATCTCGAAGCGGCATATCATTCTTAAGACTTAGGCGGGACATCATCCTAAGACCTAGACATGATTAATCCTGTCACAATTAAACGCATCCGCATAAAGCATCCTTTAGTTTAATTATAATCTATCTTAGAGAATTAAAGCAGTGGTGATCCTGTTAAAACTCTAGCCCAACGGGACTTTACCCACTTATTGTTTGAAGGTGTTTTATATACTGGTAGTCCACTATTCCAATCTTTATCAGTTAATTAAGAGCATGATTACTGAAACATAAACGGGTTACCTACCGGTCCAACTAAGCTCATAATCAAAAGACAAAGACAAAACGTTATTTGTGATCCTATTGGTCCAGTAATCTAAGTCATGATATGGAGAGCTATCCCGATATCTAGATTACTTGGTCTGTAACACTAGACCCAATTGAATGATAGGTCCAATATTCAAACACATAAACAAGTATGAGGTGATAAACATAATTAAACAATCAACGATAAATTAAGAAATTGATTTAAAAAAACCAAACATTGAACTTTCGGCTAATACCCGAGGGTATTAGCCCACAACCATTGTAATTATACAAGCGTAATCAAACAATATAAAATCGAACGATTGAGAGAGTAAGAATTACACGACGTCTTCTATGGATTCGTGATCGATGCTTGACCTTTATGGCTGATCTTCTCTTCTAAAATTCGTCTCTGATGAGTATGATATAAAGAATATGATATTGCACACTGAAAACTCGTTTTTGAGTCTTCTATTTATAGTTGCTAAAAAATACTCGATACGCCGTATCCAGATAGGTCGATATGGTGTATTGGGCTGGATTCCTTGGAGTGCGCGCTACGTTCGTAATACATCTTTGATATCATTCCTAATTTACTTAATTTACTGTATCTTTGAATATTTATCTTTATGGATACGGCGTATGTAGATAGCATGGATACGCCGTATTGGGAATTGGTCAAACACGTTTTCTTGTAAAGTCTTGGCGCTGATACGTCATATCTCTTTAGTTGGATACGACGTATTGGTGAATTTTCAGAAATCTTCAAATGTCTTCGTTTTAGCTTTAATTTATGCTCCTTTTAGCTTATCTTCACAAAACACTCCTGAATGACTGTATTTATCAACTTTAAAGCAATTAAGTACCAAATAATGCAATAATTATATAAAAGTGGGCAAAATAGATGGGATAAATGATATAATAAAGTGTCGTTATTTGATGTCATCAGTGTTACTCTACCAGAAAAACCTTTGCCTATTCTTCTCGTATTTCCAAAAATCTTTTTAGTGTGAGAGGGTGCAATATAAATTCTCTTATGAGTTGACATCTCCTCAAGTTGTTGGTCCAAAAAGATTTGCACAAACCTTGGATACATTAAAAATTTACCAGAGACATTATCCAAGTTTCTAATCATACTATCAAAAATTAATTTTGAAAAGTTGAATTTTTGATTTGTTGCTAAACATATAATGGCAGATGCCATAGTACTACTAAACTCATTCCATGCAGTAGTCTTTGGACTTAGACACTGCAAGATAGTATGAATTAGAAATTTCTATTGTGGGGGAGAAAATGGTTTATAAAAAGTTAATTTTTTTGAAACTTTCTCATACCCCATCAATGCAAGTTGTTCAAAAATGGTAGAATTAGGTAAACAATCAATACTATTTTCATCTGCTAGTTGAAGATCTCTTCTAACAAATGATTCAGTGATGATTATCTTCTTGCCATCTACTAGGGCATGTAACTGTAATTCCCCATTGATAGTTTTGACATTTACAGTAGACCATAACTGTTCGATGCAAGAAGTATATATTATAGGATTAATCATTAATGCATACCTTATAGGGTGTGCATTCAAAAAATCCATAATTTGTTCAAACCCATTACTCTCTGTGGGTTTAGACAAAAAAGCAACCATATTATGAGTATCAGCAAACTTTAGAGTCGTTATGTGTATTGGGTTTTGATAATGGATGATAAAATTGAGTTAGGGTTTGTAATTAGAGAGTATATGAGAGAATGAAATCGATTAAATGATTGATTGAAACCCTTAATCAAAGTATTTATGAAAAATACACTTAACAACCCAGCAGTAGTAACACAGCAGTAGTAAGTTATGCCTAGCAGCATTAACTTTGAGTCACAAGCATTAACTCTAATTTCTTTCCAAACAGCATTCCCATCATCAATCTAACACTTTTCTTTGCTTATCCTGCAAAATGTTAGTCCAAAAACTAAGAAAACACAAGTCATAGCAATTTTCACAATTATAACAATATTAATTATACCTAGCAGTATTAAGTATAACTAACAGTATAAACTCAGCAGTATTAAGTATAACCAGCAGTACTAATTATACTTAACAGCGGAAACTTTTAATGACATGAATAACAGTACTAATTCATACAAAACTCTACAAAAACATAAAGAGATAAAAGACTTTAAAGATTTAGCATTCCAATACTAGCAATCAAATATTGAAATCTACTTACATCAAAAGCTTTTGTAAGCAAATCTGCAACATTCTTGTCAGTATGGATTTTGACCATTTGAATCAATTTCTTTTCATTGCAATCTCTAATAAAATGATGTCTGATCTTTATATGCTTTGTTTTTGAATGAAAAAACTGGATTTTAATTATGCAAATAGTACTGTTATTGTCAATAAAGATCTTGGTATGCATAAAATTGTACCCATAATCAAGTAGTTGATTATGAATCCAAAGCACTTGTCCACAGCAACTTGAAGCAGCCACATACTCAGCTTATGTTGTGGAATTTGCAACCACTGTCTGTTTCTTGCACTGCCATGATATTAATTTACATCCAAGGAACTCACAACCTCCTGTTGTAGACTTCTTATCCAAGCTTGCTCCAGCATAATCACTATCAGTGTATGATACCAAATCAAAGGCAGAATCTTTACCAAAGGCCCAATTTAGGTTGACCTTTTAAGTACCTAAAAATCATTTTCACATCATAAAGATGTGAAACCTTTGGATTGACTTGGTATCTAGCACAAGCACACACTGTAAACATGATGTCAGGTCTTGAAGATGTAAGATACATCAATGAACCAATCATTAACCTACACATATGAACATCCACTTCTTTACCATCTTCATCCTTGAGCAGAGGCTTTTGAGTTTCCATCGGTGTGCTTGCAGTCTTTACTTTTGTAAACTCGAATTTCTTTAAAATTTCATCAACATATTTATCTTGACTAATAAATATGCCATCCTTCTTATGCTGCACTTGTAATCCCAAGAAGAATATAAGTTCTCCCATATAACTCATCTAAATTTTCTCATGCATCAACTTCTCAAATACAATGCATAGCGCCTTCTTTGTTGAACCAAAGATGATATCATTTACATAAACTTAGACCAGCAAAATATCACCATTGTACCTTTTGATGAATAAGGTCTTGTCAATTTTCCCTCTTTGAAACCCATTGTCCAACACATCTAAATGTTGATAAGATTGATGCTTTTTATGATAACTTCTTGACCGCTCAATGTTTATCCTCATTTTTTATGTAACTTTATAGAAAATGTGAGATACTTAACAATAATTAAAAACTTAAGTCTTTAGTTAACCATGTTACGTGCTCAAATTTACTTTACAGTTTATGAGTAGTATCCTATTTGGTTAATACAGGAATCCGTAGTCAAAAGGGTATTTGGTACACTTGCAAATTCATTTTCATGTTTGTTATATCTATTACAGCTTATGTATGTTTATATTACTTATCAATTGAATTCAATCATAATGTGAAATGATCAAGAACACATATTTTAGATCGTAAATGTGTTGCTGATACAGCTTATGGTTAATAACGTTTTCTTTATTGCATTTGTCAATATTACCTCACTGTTATCACAAATATATAATTTTAAAGTGCAATTTGGAAAAAAATGCACATGGATTAGCACATTTCACATTATTTTGATGTATGCATTTATCTTTGTTCATTGCAGATTTACCTTTGAGACAACTTTGAAACTTTATGGTGGTCCGTCCATAATGTTTGCCCACTGACTAGGTAACAATATTTTTCGGTACTAATTTTATACATGAGCTGGGTACAAAACTTTTGGACTCTTGGTTAAGTAGCATGTTTTTTGGTGGGTCTTTTTCTACCGTATGTGACACATTTGGAAAAAAAGTATGAAATATGTGACTGTCACATATTGTAAGTTGTGACCTGTTATTCAATCCAGTAATTACATCTTGAAAAATTTAAGTTTGCACATAAGCAAATAGCTAAAATAAACCGACATTTGTGCAGTCCCAAACACCCCCTTAACTATTTGTAGCGTGCTATGGGTACATGACTGATTGTAATCAAAATAATGTAACTTTTTATAGCATTATTTATCATGTAATGAAACTCATTTTGTATAATTATTGCAGAATTGTTATTAATCGTTTATATTTGGAGAATTGCCAGTCATTAGGTGTACTTTCGGTGAAGATTAGCAAAATGGACACGCATTCTAGAGCTTCAACGAAGAATTTGTAAGTTAATGACTCTGACATCCTATACGCTGTAGCCATCAAGGATGATCGGCGTTTTTGTGGCCCTGCTTTCCTTCTTAATCTCCCCCCTTTCTTTTCCTCATTTGACACCTTTCATATATCTCTTCTTCTTCTTCCCCCCCCCCCCCCCCCCCTTTTCTTTTTTTTCCTTTGCTTCCATTTTTATACTTGCCCTACCCCTCCGTTTATTTTTCTATTATTCCTTCTATACCCTCTCCAACTCCCCTCTGTAACAAAAGACCAACCAAAGGATTTAAAGTCCAATACGCGTATCCAAAGGAAACTCAATACGCCATTTAAATTTTAAAAGTAATAAAATATTTGGAAGCTATCGAAACGTGGTCCCTACCTTTAATAAACCTCCGATACGCGTATCCATGACTCCGATATGCCGTATCGGGAGCCCAATTCCAGACCCTAATAAATAGTAAAACCTAAAATGGGGTTTTCAGTGGTGCTTGATCATATTTTCGATACCTCTCACCTTAACTAAAAAATTCGATTTTCAGAAGACAAGAAGAGCAGAAGAGGTCAAGCAAAGCTATCAATTCCATAGGAAACACTTTGTAATCTCCTATACTCTAGTAATCGTTTGATTTTTGGTATCATTCGTTTAACTCGGTTAGTTTACCTTGGTTGGATTATTACCCTTGTATTGATTATGACGTTTGAGGGCTAATACCCTTGGGTATTAGCCATTGTTATGAAGATTTAAATGTTTGGTTTGTTTATCTTGAATGCTTAATTTATGTTGATTGCTTGTTTATGTTTATCAATTTATACTTGTTTACGTGCTTTTGTATGCGACCTATCATTAAAAACTGATTAGTGTACCACCATGTTAGTTAGATGCCGTGATTGGTCTCCATATAGTGATTTATATATCTAGACCAATAGGATCACAAATAATACCTATCTTTGCCTTTAGATTAGTGAGCTTAGTTGGACCGGCAGGTGACCCTTGGGATCAACGAGTATGTTCTTAATCAATTGGTAAAGACTTGGCCAGTGGACTACTAGTATATAAATTGCCATTAAGCAGTAAGTGGGTAAAGTCTCTATGAGCTAGGGTTTAACAAGATCACCATTGATTTAACCCCTAAGATCGATTCTAATTAGAAAATAGGATGCTTTATGCGGATGCGTTTAATTGTGACAAAATTCTACGTGTCTAGGTATTGGGAAGAAGTAATGCCTAATTATTTAAGGAATGATTTGCGCATGGAGATTAAGTATTATTGCACTTAATATGCCAACAAAATTCTAAATGGATTATAATGGGTTATGACTAATTTTCTTTTTATTTTGGAGACTCCGCTCTTCTATCTTTTATTTGTTTGCTTGCGTGTGTTATTGTGTCTTAAGTAGATCTAAGTCACCACAAACCTGTGCCAGTCTCTCAGGCTAAAACCCCCTTTATCCGTTAGAATTAGGATTAACATAGGTTTAGCATAGGTTTAACATAGAATAGAATTAACATAGTTTAAATTAACTTAGTTTAGTTAACCAAAATATTGATAAAATAAAAGATTAGTTCTCGCTCTTAGTGATCGACACCCTACTTACACGAAAACTCCATTGATCGGGTACCCCGCCTGTTAAAGTGTTGTGTTGTTTTTGGTAAGTCGAAAAAATATACATTTAAAACTTGAATACTCTAAAATAACCTACACACAACGACACATCAAGTTTTTGGCGCCGCTGTCGGGGAGTGAAATTTTAATCTTGAATTTTTATTTGATATTTAAGTTTTTAACATTAGATTAGATCTAACCCTTAGGATTAGTGTAATTTAGATTAATTAGTGTAATTTAGATCAATTAGTGTAATTTAGATTAGTATAAAATTTTGTAAAATTCTGTATATTTGTGTATTTGCTTGTATATTTGTTTATTTGTTTATGTGTGTGTTTTAAATTGTTTTCTATACACTGTTCTGGTCGATAACCCGATACGGCGTATCCACTTCCATTGAATACGGCGTATCCAACTTTCTAAACCAATACAGCGTATTCATTCAAAGGATTGATACGACATATTCAAATCAATTGAATACGGCGTATCGATCGTTTGATACAGTAACAAAGCTGATTTTTCGTATTTGATTTTCATGCTCGATTTTCTGTATTACTGTTCTTCGGGCAAATCCTACTGATATTTTTACCCTTGTCAAGATCACTACTAATCGGTTGGTGAAAAGATTGAAGAAGTAATGGCAAATATTAGGCTCGAATACACTATGATAGAATTCAGACTAATGACAAGCATATTATTATTCAGGGAGTGCAAGTATTATGGTTATGGTAAAAGGGCTATGACCTATAATGGGTAAATTCTTGATGATTTGCACGATAATTGCCTTCAGTGGACTAATGGAAAAGACGCGGTGGGTGGCATATCGAATACTTCCTTAAATTTGTTGTACCCCACTAGAATCTTGCCGAATGTGATTTATGAGCGACTTAGACTTTTTGTTTTCCTGTTTTCATTAGTTAGAAAAGAGGAAATGGTTTGATGAATTTAAATGTTCAATTACTAGTTGGGTGGATTGGACTGGAAATTTTTAGAAAATATTTCCCGGCATATCGTACTGTCGGATTACGGTTCTAAAGTAGTAAGGGATCAAGCAATTACGTACGAAAAATGGTGGCCTCGGAATTCGCTAATGATTTGATTATGGATCCATTCACAAGAAAGTTGTTTCATGGGATTTTTGGATTAAGAACAATGGTCAAGAAGGAGTTGCTGATGAGGAATTTTCTGATGCTGAGAAAGCTAATAATGATGATGAACAAGAAACGGCTGAAATCTTTAGAATTGAAACAAACTTGTTTGCATACGAAACACCGGGGTGCACAAAACTCAAGGAGTTCAATTTCCTTCTTACAGTTGACTCCGGAATTATTTACTCATGTATGAAAGGAACTAAGAGTTACTAAGATTATGAGAACGGATTTGAATATGAACTTAAGAGCCCATGGTCGAGATGGAGTACATATGATATGTGTGATCATATTTACAAACCTTTCCGTTTTAAAAATGGGAAAGCTAAATGGCCCACTTGAAATTCAAACGAAGATGGATTCTGTAACGGAGGAGAGTTACCGGGAATGGTTCGGATTGGTTACATGACATATTTTCATGACTATGAATGGTACGATGAGTTAGCAGACATGAATTTGAAAGAAGAAGCCCTTAAGCAAAAGGTTATGTATGAAAACAATCATGGGGTGATGAAAGCCAAAGTGTAATGAATCTTTGCGCATGGTTAAAGAAGTCTTTTGGAAATATCCACGAACTAGATTATGAACTATTGATAAAACTTGAAGATTATTGGTGGAAAGTAAATGATCATGAACGCTCTCCATTTTCTAATTAGAGGAATCAACATTCAAGGACCATACGGCAATCTACATTGAAACTTTTTTGGAAAAAGAAGACTAAGAATAATGTTAACATAGAGTTGTTCGATGATCAAAAGCGACCGGTTTGCAATATAAGAAGATTTGATATGATCAAGTATTCATTCAGTGAAGACAAGGAGTATGTTGCTATAAAAGAATGTGAATACAATGATTGACGAACACAAATAAAGATGCATGCCGCACGTACCAAGAGTATCTTTATTAGAATGGCACGAAGGATGGATGTGGCACGCGATAAGTGAAGAAAGCTAAAGAAAAAAGTCCAATTAAAGACTAGCCCAAAAGGAAAAGTGCTTCCCGGGAGACAACCTAGATTGTTATTTTTTTATCGAGTCTGTTTCCAGACGTCAATACGGCGTATCCTCTCTATACCATACGGCGTATGAATGTATGGACGTTATCAGTTTTAGCATATCCGTCTATTTGAGGTCAGAGACCGAATCAACGTATGATAAAAATTGACTCTTTTGATTAATTGTGGAGTCACTTTTATGTAGTCATACTATTTTTATTCATTTATCCACTTGATTTACTAGGAACCCTAGTTATACGAACGCACCTTTTACCTAACAATCCCAGTTAATGGTCCTAACGACCAATGATATGCTCAAATAACATTATAACAATGATAAAACACATGGGAAAACATAATTTAACAAATCATAAACTATCTCAAAAGTTACATTTTTATGACCAATTTTACCTTATTTACGAATGTAAACTAGTTATGTTACATGTTAAACTTGCACCATTAAACAATACATACACTATAGTTTTAAAACAAAAAAGCCATAACCCCCTCCTAAGCCCCAAAAAACATTCATAGACACCCAAGACTACCTCATTCTTCCTTTCTTACAAACCATGTAACACTTGTATCTTCACTCAACACTTGTCACTCTCTTTTTGCTACCACTCTTACACCTAGCACTCACTCCACATCTCTCTAATTCAAACACACTCATCTCATGCAATATTCTCTTTAGAAACTCAGCTCCCATCTCCTTTTTCTCTCTCACTTTGGACGCCAACCTCAATCAACTCTTCAACTAATCAGTATTTAATACAAAAACCATTGGTAATGGTTAGCAATTTACCTTTATGGTAAGGATGTTTGATCTAGAAGTATAATATGAAGGTACACCACCAAGAACATCTTAACCTTCAGTCCCTAACATTATATCACCTTTCCATATAAGTTTTAAAGGTAATCATTATGCGGTCGTCGTAGGACTTCAGCAAGAAGTTTTACAACTCCCTAGGTAGAGTACCTAACCATTGTAGTAGTAGTAGTATAGGCAAGACTCGGGGGTTGTTATCGTTCTCTAGGGGAATAGGTTGGGATGGTTGGTCACAATCTCTACAGAATTCTAGGGGTTGAGGAGAGATTATTTTAATATTTTTTATATTTTATGGACGAGTAAATCTATGGTTTGAGAGGTTGGTTGTAAACTATTAACTAAACTAATTGATAGACTAATCTACTGGTGATAACTTTATGATAATTAAATGTATTTACCTAATCGTACATTACTTATCAGATTGTTTCTCCTAATCCTGTTACCTTGTCACACTTGTGATGTAATGTATAAGTATTTCCTAAGTTATGAATGAATCACACGAATTCATCGTCTATTTAATATTTTGTTAAGGCAAAGCACAAGCAAGGTAGTGTGAAGACTAGTACAAGGCCCCTAAGAGTATATTAAATACGTGTGAAATACCTTAGAGGGATCACACACTTTAGGGGCAAGGTAGAATGAAGGGACAGTACCCTATGGTATCCTTTATACACTCGTGTTTCCCTAGATGTGTCAAACAGACGATCATACAAAAGCTAGTTTTCTAAGGCCTAACGCGCACATTCAGCTACAAAAGCAAAATAGTAAAAGGATCACAAATTGAATTTCATGCAATCATAAGCAAAATACCTTAAAGAAGGTTTAGCCCACTTGTTATAAAGGATGTATGAAGATAAAATCAATCACCAACTCATAGGACATATTGAATGATTAATGATAATAATCTTTTTAAATTACAAACATGGATCAAGGTTAGTTCAATTTGGGTCTTGAGGCCCTAAATATGACTTTGAAGCTGCTACAAGGACTAGGGTTCGTCTCCCTAAGTTATACAAAGTTATCCCAAAAGTTACACACTAAAACCCTAAAATCGGTTTTGTATATATAGACATATCGACGCGACGGCGTCGCTTGATGCTTCTGACGCCGTCACTAGTATGATGGTTTTAGGCCTATATCCGGAGTCATCGCCATATTCTATGACGCAGTGGACTCAATTAGATCACGATGGCGTCGCTTAGTGCTTGTGATGCCGTCTCCACGCTCTGAGAACAACTTCTTGGTGAATCTTGGTGCAAGTCCGTAATCTCGTTCCATTTCTTCTCCAAACGAGTCCTAAGTCAGTGTATTTCCTAATATATGCCATCCAAGCTAAAAATTGAAACAAAATGATTAAGCACATAATCTGGGCTGATTTGCATGATTTAAGGGTTAAATGACCACTCGAATAGTGTAATAAAATAACTCCCTCATCAAAATACCATAACACTTGAGGATTTGCTTGTTCCTCAAACAAATGGGCTTTCTACCTCGACATTGCAATATGAGGGTATTTAACCTACTCTTTAAAAGTATTTTACAACACAACCTTCTAGACCTCGTAATTAAAAGCACAAAAAAGCATTACACTAGCACCTTACATAAGTGTTTGGGGATTCTCTCTTTCACTCGGTCGCGTTTCATAATTATAAACTAATGGGGAAACAAAAAATCAACAATCTGTATCCTGTTCATGCATATAAAATTACATAGGCTTGGTAAAATGATCAAACCTCTACTGCTGGGCGCAAGCATTATTCGTTACTATCTAAGAGGTCTTTTAAAGGGTTGTGGGGTGTAGGTGTAAGATAACATTAATAGAAACAGAAACGAATGGGATACATTTGGGTGGCTTTGGGTGAATTTGGAGTGGAAGGGTTAGCTAATTATTTATACGAATGCACATTGGTTTGTTTGCTAAGCCAAGACTCAGACAAAGATATACAAACTCTACACAACTCTACATCAATCTCTTTGTTTTTCTTTTCTTGACTCTAATATAAACATAAACATAAGCAAATGGCAGCCCGTACATTTTTTACCCTTTTTTTATATACAATTTTTTTGTACACTTTTGCCCTGCCATTGCTTAAACATATAGTACATCATGGAGGTTTATAGGCACACCCCTACACTTGAACTTTTACATACTCAATTATTTACTAATCTAAACTATTTGACGATTTGAGGTGGATCAAAATAAATGGAGATTCATCTAACAAACATATGGGGGTATTGATTTAATTTTTCTTCCCCATTCTTTCGCCAAATAAATACTACCATGAATCCTAATCGTCCCAAACTGTATTTACAAGGATAAGAACTTAGCAACTGTGTACTCAAATAATTAACTTGGGTTAACATAATAATGTACTAAAAGTGAGTACATACAAGGTAGGCTAATGCGATTTGGGTGTAACGATTGGTTTAAGGGTTAACAATGTTCTTCATTAATAATCTGGAATCCACCAGAAAATTACGAGAACCGTGAAAAAGGATTGGCTCGAAGGGTTGTACTAGGGTATCCTGCACTAATAATGAGTGCATGACAAGGGAGTGGTGTGTGGGATGTTACATGATCGGTGTGACCATCATAACAATTACAGGTTTAAAACATGGGTTAATCCTAGTGCCTTTATCTAGCATAT
Source organism: Tanacetum coccineum (assembly GCA_026074375.1). NCBI lineage: Eukaryota > Viridiplantae > Streptophyta > Magnoliopsida > Asterales > Asteraceae > Tanacetum > Tanacetum coccineum. Next base: position 87,784 of record BQNB010003214.1, read on the forward strand.
CTAATACTCACGACGCAAGTCTCGGGATGCATCGCAGACTGTTCTAGAATTTATATGCTACGGTACACTCTTATAATTTATTTACCGATACCAATGCTCTAGAAAAGGCGACAAAACCACATATACACATCCGTAACGACGGAATAGACACACATGATTGCTCACTCCTTAACTCGAGAAAGCTAAAGGTATAAACTATCTTGGGGTATTACAATAATTGTTACCGAATTCCTATAAGATCTAAAGGAAACCTCACATTTTTGAGGTGATAAATTTTGGAGGGTTTTTGTGCTAGTCTATAATTTCTATCCATGAGCCGCTTATTAATACTTGGTTTTCTCTGGTATGTGTATAATTTTTTAATTTGGGTCAAAATTACCTTTTATGCTCTGTTTCGATATATTACCCATCATTTTAAGGAACAAGCAAATGGAAAATGAAGGAATAGTTTCTAAGGTTTATTTTTCCCCTACACTTAAGTTGAACATTGTCCCCAATAGGGGTGAGCACGGTCCAAGGACCGGACCGGACCGACCTTGGACCAAGACCGAAACTAGCCAAAACGACGGACCGAGGACCAGACCAAAATGGTACGGTCCAGTCCGGGTCGGTCCGGTCTTGGTCGGTCTTCGGTCCGGTTCGGTCCTACACGCATTATCATCGGGTTTTGGTCGGACGGACGGACTGACCGGACGATGTGACGAATTGGTCCAAAACACGGACGCGGTCCGGACCGAAATACCTTGCGTCGGTCTGGTCGGTCCGGTTTGGTTTCGGTCGACTGTCTGGTTTGCCAACCTAGTCCATAATATTATGTAGAAGTTCCGTAAAATCGAATATAAGGGGAAAGAAAATAAGTAAAAGAAAATAGTACTCCCCTAGTTTGCTCAATAATGGAGAAGAAACATGCGATAACTGGTTAAATCGTCCTCCAAGAGTCGTCAAATAAAACTTCCTAAGAACTTGTAAGCTTCTTCTCGTCAAATATAACCTATAATCATAGACAAAGAAAACTACACCAAGCATAAAATCGGCAGGATAGATTGTTGGGATTAAAAGCCTTCTTGAAGTTACTGCTGCTAAGCGTTTGTGTTATCTGCTGGCTAAAGCTACAAGTTAGTGTTGTTTCATTTATCTTTAATTATGAAATAATATGCTTAAGTAGTTAGTACAATAGTTCATAGTACTACCTATTGTATTATTAGTATTGCTAGTATAAAGTTAGTACTGCTGGTGAAGATTAAAGAAAATATTCTAAGTAGTGACTACTGCTTATACACAGTTATTACTGCTGGTGTATAAGTTACTACAGCTCAAAGATTAAGACTGCTGAAAGAGTTTCTACTGTCAGAGAAAGGATAAAGACAGAAGAAAGGATACAGATCGTTTAGAAATCAAGATTACTTACGTGATAAGTATTATTATTATATAGACATAGAGCTTAGAGAATATTCTAGTCTTAGGAATATATTGTAAATCAACACGCTCGCGCTCGCACCGTGGTGGTCGTATAAAGGAGGTCTTAGGGCATAGAGTTCAAATGTACCATGTGAAGACGGCTCGCGCACTATTAATAGAGTTTCTTAGCTTCAGGTTTTGTATACCCTAATACTAGGAGAGTATTGTATTTGTCTTAATAAATATTGGAGCTTTTTATTGTTGAATTTTTATTTTGTGTTACTGTTTCATTAAGAATTCTTCTAATATTAAAGATTAGATTCCGCATAATCTTTAATACACTTAACAAAGTTTCTACTATAGTTGTGTTAGATTTATCTAATATAACTAAACCTTAAACAAGCTTAAGGAATTTGATCTATTGAAGTGGGATCCAACAAAGAGGCATCCTACATCCTGTGACAACATAGATACATATACAACAAGAATTTAGGATTTTGACTTACGAAAGCTAGTAAAGATAGGATGAGAGTAATGATATAATTATAGGTTTTCTACAGGTTTACAAAAGAATTACAAATTTTAAATATTGCACATTTTATTTTTCAGAAATACTTGAAAAATTCGAATTTTTACATAGCTGGAGACGCGACGCCGTCAGGATAAATCCTGACGCCGTCTCCAGCGTCTGTGAAAATTTCTTCTTCGTTTTTAATGAGAAATTTCCTGCACGTAATTTTTATAAGTCAAAACTGAAGAAAGCACTGCATAAAAACCTGGAATTAGTCATTACAATCATATGACTCAAAACTGACGCGAATTAATCTAAACAATTTATTTCAAATGTTTGAATTTGGTTCTAAAAACCGGATATTTCCCCTATACTTATTTTGTTGCAAAATACCTTTGATTGCAAATAGACGGAGTTACCAAACAAAAAAACATCGATTACCAAGTAATTCTAAACATAATTAAATACAAACAATAAAAGAATTAAAACACAGTCACTCTAAAAATGCGGGGGATAAAATAAATATTGGGTTGCCTCCCAAAAAGCGCTTTTGTTTATTTACAAGTCTTGTAGCTAGACTCAAAGTCACATGCTCTTACGTGACTTCATGAATGCTCCACATGTCTATGAATGAGCCATTCTTTCACACATTTCATCTACTTGGTATTCGGGACCTAGGTTCAAACAATTCTTGTACATAAATTTGTTCTTTTCAGTTGCATTTTGAACCCGTTAGTTAGATCTCTTTGACTCAACACGAGGATGGGTAGAATCTTACTCCATGAAATGTGCCCCCAACGCTTAAACTTATAAGTATAGTGCGGGGCATCTGAATGTGTAATTATTAAAAGATCTTTGAAGGACATTAATCCCTTAGCGCTATACATAGGACAAGTTTATGATTTTCCTAAAGGGTTTGCCCATTACGACTTTAGCTTTATCTGTTAGAATAAACTCTCGTATGTCTTCCAAGACCACAAAATCCGTGATGTAGGTAAAGCTGCCTACAAACACGTAGACATCCCTAAAAATGACAACTAAGTTTTTCCCTGTACTTTCTAATTCTTCTACCATTATAGTGTTGTAGGCTTTACGCGTGATGATGTTTATTGGTAAGAAGGGGTCAAAGTAGGCGACAAACTTCCTAAATCTGATCATACATTGGAATGCCAAGTCATCCCCATCAAAACTATTAATTGCCTTTTCACGGCGTAGCATTCCAACATTCTCGTACTCAATCAATTCATTAAGCACTTCACCGTCATCCGAATCATTATCTGAATGAGGAAAGGGAGAGACAAGAGGTGTGTCAACTGATTCATCATCAGACTCAAGGTCATTCATATTGGTCTCATTAGGATGTTGGCAAAGTTGTTAAGAAATTGTTCAATACTCTCTAAGCGAGAGTCGACAAAGGCTAAAATTCTTTGTAGCTCGTGGAGCTCTTGGACGGCTTGTGCGCTGATGTGCTGCCGTGTAGGGTCATTTTATTGATAACCAAGTTTTAAATTTATATTTAGCCGACTTATCCTAAAACAACACTTTAACGGGCAGTGTACCCGATCGGGTGGAGTTTCGTGGTTAGTAGGGTGTCGAACACTAAGAGCGAGGTCGTTAACCTTATAATTTATTAGCATTTATATACTTCTACTTAAGTTAATTCTAATTACTTGTTAAACCTATGCTATATACATTTCTAATAGGATTGGGGGTTATCAGCCTGAGAGACTGAGCATAGGTTTTTGGTGGACAATAATCAATTCTAAACACAATAAACATGCAAGAAAATAATCAGAAGATAAAAGAGCGGTACAAGCCAATATAGAAAACTGTATTAGCCTTTATTAAATTCATTAAATGCTGGTTTGTTTATTTAGTGCAATGATTTCTTATCTCGAAGCGGCATATCATTCTTAAGACTTAGGCGGGACATCATCCTAAGACCTAGATACGTTGAATCCTATCACAATTAACGTATCCACATAAAGCATCCTTTTAGTTTAATTATAATCTATCTAGGGATTAAAGCAATGGTGATCTTGATAAACCCTAGCCCATTGGGACTTTACCCACTTACTGTTTGACGATATTTTATATACTGGTAGTCCACTGTTCAAATCTTGTATCAATTAACCAAGAACATACTTGTTGTTTTTCAAACATGTACGGGTCACAATAGGATCACAAATAACGTTCTGTCTTTATCTTTAAATTAAGAGCTTAGTTGGACCGGCAGGTGACCCATAATGTTTCAACAAGTATGTTCTTGATTAATTGATAAAGATTTGAACAGTGGACTACCAGTATATAAAATACCGTCAAGTAGTAAGTGGGTAAAGTCCCAATGGGCTAGGGTTTATCAAGGATTCCCATTGTATAATCCCTAGATTGATTTTATTAATAAACTAAAAAGGATGCTTTTTGTGGATAACGTTAATTGTGATAGGATTCAAGTATCTAGGTCTAGGATTGATTGTCCGCCTAAGTCTTAGAATGAGAATATGCCGCTTCGGAAAAGAAATCATTGCATGAATAAACCAAACCAGCATTTAATTGACATGTACTATGGTATTACGGTTTTCTATTTTTTGCTTTATGTACGCTTTTATCTTTTTATTGTATCTTGCGTGTTGATTGGGTTTTTAGAATTGATTATTGTCACCATAAAACCTTTGCCAGTCTCTCATGTTGAAAACCCTCAATCTTATTAGAAAATGTATATAGCATAGGTTTAACAAGTAATTAGAATTAACTTAATTAGAGTAATTAAAATACTGATAAATTATAAGGTTAACGACCTAGCTTCTTAGTGTTTCGATACCCTACATTACCACGAAAACTCCTCACCGATGGGTCACTGCACGTTTTAAGTGTTGTGGTTTTAGGATAGTCGGCTTAAATATAAATTTAAAACTTGGTTCATCAATTATAATGATCCTACACGGTAGCACATCAGCGCACCAAGCCGTTTCCAAGAGCTCCACAAGCTACAAAGAATTTTTGCCTTTGTCGACTCTTGCTTTGAGAGTTATTGAAAATTTTACTTAACTACTTTGCCAAATTCCTAATGGTGACCAATAGTATGACTTGAGTCTGATGACGATTCAGTTGGACACACCTTTGTCTCTCCCTTTCTCATCAGATAATGATTCGGATGACCGGTGAAGTGCTTATGAAATTGATTGAGTACGAGGACTGTTTGAATTGTTACGCGTTGAAAAGGCAATCAATAGTTTTGATTGGGATGATTGAGCTTCCTAATTTTGCTATGATTCAGATTTAGGAAGTTTGTCGCCTACTTTGACCCCTTCTTACCAATAAACATCATCACGCGTAAAGCCTACAACACTATAATGGTAGAAGAATTAGAAAGTACAGGGAAAAACTTAGTTGTCATTTTTAGGGATGTTTTCGTTGTTTGGTAGGCAGCTTTACCTACAACACCCAGCCCCCCCCCCCGATTTTGTAGGTCTTGGAAGTCATACGATGAGTTTATTCTTCAGATAAAGCTAAAGTCGTAATGGGCAAACCCTTTAGGAAAATCACTAAACTTGAATATGATTGCGCTAAGGGATTAATGTCTTTCAATAGGATCTTTAATAATTACACATTCCAGATGCCCCGCACTATACTTAAGTTTAAGCGTTGGGGGCACATTTTTGGAGTAAAGATTTATTACCCCTCCTGCTCCGTGTTGAGTCAAAGAGATTCTTACTAAACGGGTTAAGAAATGCATTCGGAAAAGAACAAATTTATTGTACAAGAATTGTTTGAACCTAGGTCCCGAATACCAAGTAGATGAAATGTGTGAAAGAATGGCTCATTCATAGACATGTGAGCATTCATGAAGTCACGTAAGAGCATGTGACTTTGAGTCTAGCTACAAGACTTGTAAATAAACAAAAGCGCTTTTTGGGAGGCACCCAATATTTATTTTTTCCCGCATTTTAGGTAGTTCTGTATTGTGTTTTAATTTCTTTTATTGTTTGTTTTATTTTGTTTGAATTACTTTTGTAATCATGTTTTGTTTGTTTGTCACTCGTCTTATTTACTTCAAAGGTATTTTGCAACAAAATAAGTTGTAGGGGAATTATCCGGTTTTTTGAACCAAATTCAAACTATATAAAATAATTTTGTTTAGATTAATTCGCTCGTCAGTTTTTGAGTCATATTTATTGTAATGACAATTCCAGGTTTTTATGCAGTGCTTTCTTAGATTTTGACTTATAAAAATTTACCGTGCAGGATAATTTCTCATTAAAAACGAAGAAGAATCGAATGTGATGAAATTTTCACAGTGCTGGAGACGCGTCTGGATTATTCCTGACGGCGTGCGCTCCAGCTATGTAAAAATTCGAATTTTTCAAGTATTTTGAAAAATAAATAAATGTGCATATTTAAAGTTTTGTAATTTCTTTGTAAACTTTGAGAAAACCTATAATTATATCATTTACTCTCATTCCTATCTTTACTGCTTTCGTAGAGTCAAAATCCTAAATTCTTGTTGTATATGTATCTATGTTGTCACAGGATGTAGGATGCCTCTTTGTTGGATCCCACTTCAATAGATCAAATTCCTTAAGCTTGTTTAAGGTTTAGTTATATTAGAATAATATCTAAACACAACTATAGTAGAAACTTTGTTATGTGTTATTAAGATTATGCGGAATCTAATCTTTAATATTAGAAGAATTCTTAACGAAACAGTAACACAAAATAATATAATTCAACAATAAAAGCTCCAATATTATTTAAGGAATAATCGGAATTCTTTCCTTGTATTAGGGTTACAAAACCTTGAAGCTAAGAAACTCTATGAAATGACTCGTTTTTGGTTACATTGAACTCTATGACCTAAGACCTACTTTTATACATCCGTAGGGTCCTAGTTGATTTTACAATATATTCCTAAGACTTAGAGATATTCTCTAAGATCCATTTATAAATAACTAATACTTATCACGTAAAGTAATCTTGATCTTCTAAACAATCTTTATCCTTTCTTCTGTCTTTATCCTTTCTCTGACAGTAGAAACTCTTTCAGCAGTCTTAATCTTTGAGCAGTTGTAACTTATACCACCAGCAGTAATGATGTGGTATAAGCAGGTAGTCATAATTAGAATATTGTCTTCAATCTTAACCAGCGGAGTAGCTAACTTTTTTACTGAGCAATACTAATATATTCTAATTGTGTAACTATGAACTAGTTGTGTTACTAACTACTTAGCATATTTTTCATTAAAGTTAATGAAAAACACTAACTTAGCTTTCTAGCAGCAGTACACAAACCTTGCCAGCAGTAATAGTAACTTCAAGAAGTCTTTTAATTCCAACAAATCTTATTCCTGCCTATTTTTATGCTTGGTGTGTTTCTTTGGCTATGATTTACAGGTTATATTGACGACGAAGATGATTACTACGTACTGAGGAAGTTTTATTTGACGACTCTTTGGAGGACGATTTAAACCAGTTATCGCATGGTTTCTTCTCTATTATGAGCAAATAGGGGAAGTACTATTTTCTTTTATGTTTTTCTTTTCCCTTTATTCGTTTTGACGGGTACTTCTACTATAATATTGTGGGACTAGGGGGTGAGCATACAGACAGTCGACCGGACCAGAACGGACCGACCGGACCGGACAAAGGTATTTCGGTTCCTGTCCCGCGGTCCGGTGTTTTTGGACCAATTCGGTCACGGTCCGGTCAGTACGGGGTCCGGTACCGACCAAAACACCCGATGATAATGCGTTGTAGGCACCGGACCGGGACCGAAGGGACCGACAAGAACGGACCGACCCGAACCGGACCGTACCATTTCGGTCTGGTCCTCGGTCCGCCGTTTTAGATAGTTTCGGTCATGGTCCAAGGTCGTCGGTCCGGTCCTTGGACCGTGCTCACCCCTTATTGGGGACAATGTTCACTTAAGTGTAGGGGAATAAAATAAGCACTTAGGAATCTATTCCTTCATTTTTCCATTGTTGTTCCTTTAAAATGATGGGTAATATATCGAACATAGCATAAAAAAGGTTTAATTTGACCCAAATTTTAAGAAAAAATTGTGACACATACGGACAGAAAACCAGTATTAATAGCGTTCTATGGATAGAAATTTATATGTCTAGCACAAAACCCTCTTAAATTTCACCTTCATAAAATGTGAGGTTTGCCTTTAGATCTATAGGAATTCGTGGTATCTATTATTGATTACCCAAGATTAGTTTATACTTTAACTTTTATCGAGTTAAGGACTCGTGTGCAATCATGTGTGTCTAAATTTCTTTGTCGTTTCTGATGTGTATTATGTGGTTTTGTCGCCCACTTTTCTAGAGCATTGGTATCGGTATTAAAATTATATGAGGTTGTACGGTTGCATATTAATTTCTAGAAACTTGTTCTTGTGATGCATCCCGATGACTGCGTAGTGAGTATTAGGATTTGCTAGATAAGAGGCACTAGGATTAACCCATGTTTTAAAACCTGTAATTGGTTTGATGGTCACCACCGATCATGTAACTAATACCACACCCTTGTTCATGCATCATTATTAGTGCAGAGATACCCTAGTAAACCCTTCGAGCCATTCTTTTGTTCTCTGTTCTCGTAATTTTCTGGTGGATTCCAGATTATTAATGAAGAGCATTGTTAACCCTTAAACCAATCGTTACACCCAAATCGCATTAGCCTACCTTGTATGTACTCACTTTTAGTACATTATTATGTTAACCCAAGTTAATTATTTGAGTACACAGTTGCTAAGTTCTTATCCTTGTAAATACAGTTTGGGACGATTAGGATTCATGGTAGTATTTATTTCGCGAAAGAATGGGGAAGAAAAAAAGTTTAAGTCAATACCCCCATATGTTTGTTTAATGATCTCCATGTTATTTTGATCCACCCTCAAAATAGGGTATTAGCTTAGATTGTAAATAATTGATGTTATGTAAAAGTTTCAAGTATTAGGGGTGTGCCTATAAACCTCCATGATGTACTATATGTTTAAGCAATGGCAGGGCAAAAGTGTACAAAAAAATTGTAAATAAAAAAAGGGTAAAAAATGTACGGGCTGCCATTTGCTTATGTTTATGTTTATATTAGAGTCAAGAAAAGAAAAACAAAGAGATTGATGTAGAGTTGTGTAGAGTTTGTATATCTTCGTCTGAGTCTTGGCTTAGCAAACAAACCAATGTGCATTCGTATAAATAATTAGCTAACCCTTCCACTCCAAATTCACCCAAAGCCACCCAAATGTATCCCATCCGTTTATGTTTCTATTATATGTTATCTTACACCTACACCCCACAACCCTTTAAAAGACCTCTTAGATAGTAACGAATAATGCTTGCGCCCAGCAGTAGAGGTTTGATCATTTACCAAGCCTATGGTAATTTATATGCTATGACAGGTAATGAGTGTTGATTTTTTGTTTCCCCATTATGTTATAATTTATTATACACCCGAGTGAAAGAGAGAATCCCAAACACTTATGTGAGGTGCTAGTATATACTTTTTGTGCTTTTAATTACGAGGTCTAGAAGGTTGTGTTGTAAAATACTTTTAAAGAGTAGGTTAAATGACCCTCATATTGCTATTGTCTAGGTAGAAAAGCCCATTTGCTTGAGGACAAGCAAATCCCAAGTGTAGGGGTATTTGATGAGGTGTTATTTTATACACTATTTCGGGGTCATTTAACCTCTTAAATCATGCAAATATGCCCAGATTATGTGCTTAATCGTTTGTTTTTAAGTTTTTAGCACTTGGATGGCATTTACAGGAAATACACGTGACTTAGGCTCATTTGGAGAAGAAACGGACGAGATTACGGACTTGCACCAAGATTCACCAAGAAGTATTGTTCTCAAAGCGTGGAGACGGCATCACAAGCACTAAGCGACGCCGTCGTGATCTATTTGGTGACTGCATTAGAGATTTGGCGATGACGTCATGATATAGCCTAAAACTATCTACGTAGTGACGGCGCGTCAGAAGATCAAAGCGACGTTGTCGCGTCGAGATGTCTATATAGACAAAACCGATTTAGGGTTTTAGTTGTGTGTGACTTTTGGGATAACTTTATATAACTTAGGGAGACGAACCCTAGTCCTTGTAGCAGCTTCATAGGTCATATTTAGGGCCTCAAAACCCTATTGTACTACCTTGGATCCATGTTTTAATTTAAGTAAGATTATTTATCATTAATCATTCAATATGTCTATGTGTTGTTGTGAGAGATTTATCTTCTTACTGCCCTTTATAAATGTGAGGCTAAACCTTTATTTTGTATTTGCTTATGATTGCATGAAATTCAGATTGTGATCCTTTTACTGTTGCTTCTTGTTGATGAATGTACGCGTTAGGCCTTAGAAAACTAGCTTTTGTATGTATCGCTGTTGACACATCTAGGGAAACGCGAGTGAGTAGAAAGGATACATAGGGTATAACGGTCTTCATTCTACCTTGCCCCTTATGTGTTGATCCTCTTAAGGTATTCCCACACGTATTTTAATATACTTTAGTGGCTTGTATAGTCCTCACACTACCTTGCTTGTGCTTGCCTTTCCAAAATATTAAATAGGACGATGTGAATTCGTTTTCTCGATCGTGATTCATTCATAACTTAGGAATATACTTATACATTACATCACTAAAGTTGTGTCAATGGTAACTGGTATTAGGGAAACAATTCTGATAGTAGGTACGATTAGGTAAATACATTTAATTATCATAAAGTTATCACCAGTAGATTAGTTTATCAATTAGTTTAGTTAATAGTTTATCAAACCAACCTCTCAAACCATAGATTTACCTGCTTTCTATAAAATAAAAATATAAAAATAATCTTCTCTCAACCCCTAGAATTCTGTTAGATTGTGATCAAGCCTTCCCAACCTATTCCCCTAGAGAACGATAACAACCCCCGAGAATGGTCTATACTACAAACAACTACACTAGGATTTTAGTTACTCTACTAGTTCTAAACTAAATATCCTAACAATCATCCTTACAACCCCTCTCCTCCAACCATCAACAAAACACCCCAACACATTCCCTTAAGAATAGATAGATACATAACTTTCATCTTAACACAATAATCTCTCCCCCCCCCCCCCCCCCCCCCCCCCACCTCTGCTTCCCTTTTTGTAAAACACTCCTTTTCTCCTAGTTACCTCCTTCCCCAGCCCCCCCCCCCCCCCCCCCCCCCCCCCCCCCCCACTCAAAACTCTAACCCCCCCCCCCCCCCCCCCACACCCTTCCCCCCCCCCCCCCCCCCCCTCCCCCCCCCACCCCCCACCCCCCCCCTCCCCTCCCCCCCCACCCCCTCGCCCCCCCTCGTGTAACCCAATATCATTGTTTTGATTTAAATTTGATTGTTGAAAGTTGTTGTTGAGGTTGGCGTCAAATGTAGGTAGGGGAAATAGGAAAATGGGAGCTGAGTTTCTAAAGGAGAATTATTGCATGAGATGGTGTGTTTGAATTGAGCGATGTGGAAAGAAGTGAGTGTTAGGTGTAAGTTTGGGGATAGCAAAAAGAGGTAGTGACTAGTGTTGAGTGAAGACTTCAAGTGTTTCTTGGTTTGTAAGGAAAGAAGAATGAAGGTAGTCTTGGGTGTTCTATGATACTGTTTTTGGGGCTTAGGAGGGGGTTATGGCTTTTTTGTTTTAAAACTAGTGTATGTATTGTTTAAATGGTGCAAGTTAAATTGCATAAATTGTGTACATTCGGTAAATATGTAAAGTGTCGTAAAAATGTAACTTTTGAGATAGTTTATGATTTTGTTAAATTATGTTTTCCCATGTGTTTTGACATTGTTATAATGTTATTTGAGCATATCATTGGTCGTTAGGACCATTAACTAGGATTGTTAGGTAAAAGGTGCGTTCGTATAACTAGGGGTTCCTAGTAAATCAAGTGTTAAATGCTAAAAATAGTATGACCACATAAAAGTGACTCCACAATTAATCAAAAGAGTCAATTATCATACGTTTGATTTCGGTTACTGACCTCTAAGATTGACGGATGCTACAACTGATAACGTCCAGACATTCCAATAAGAGTATGGTTTATAGGATTTACGACCGTATTGTACGTTGGGAAGACCAGACTCGATATAATAATAAAATAACAATCTGGGTTGTCTCTCGGGAAGCACTTTTCTTTTGGCTAGTCTTTAAGTTGGACTTTTTCTTTAGCTTTCTTCACTCAGCGCATGTCACCATCCATCCTTCGTCCATTCTACGAAAGATCTCTTGGTACGTGCGGCATGCATCTTTATTTGTGTTCGTCAATCATTGTATTCACATTCTTTTTAGCAACTACCTCCTTGTCTTCACTGGAATGTAATAAAAACTTTTTTTTTGGGGATCATATCAAAATCTTCTTTATTGCACCGGTCCGCTTTTGATCATAGAACAATCTTTGTTTATCATTATTCTTATGTTCTTCTTTTTACCAAAAAAGGTTTCTTTAGTAGTTTGCGTTGGTTTACTTGTATGTGATTCCTTCTAATTAGAAAATGGAGAGCGTTATCTGTTCATTTCTTTCCACCAATAATCTTCAAGTTTTATCAATAGTTCATAATCTAGTTCGTGGATATTTCCAAAAGACTTCTTTAACCATGCGCAAAGATTCATTACACTTTGGCTTTCATCACCCCATGATGTTTCATAAATAGCTTTTTGCTTAAGGGCTTCTTCTTTCAAATTCATGTCTGCTAACTCATCGTACCATTCATAGTCATGAAAATATGTCATGTAACCAATCCGAACCATTCCCGGTAACTCTCCTCCGTTACATAATCCATCTTCGTTTGAATTTCAAGTGGGCCATTTAGCTTTCCCATTTTTAAAACGGAAAGGTTTGTAAATATGATCACACATATCATATGGTACTCCATCCTCGGACCATGGCTCTTAAAGTTCATTATTCAATTCGTTCTCATAATCTTAGTAACTCTTAGTTCTTTCAATATCATGAGTAAATAATTCCGGATCAACTTTAAGAAGAAAATTGAACTCCTTGAATTTTGTGCACACCGGTGTTTCGTAGTCAAACAAGTTTGTTTCAATTCTAAAGATTTCAGCCGTTTCTTGTTCATCATCATTATTAGCTTTCTCAACATCAGAAAATTCCTCATCATCAACTCCTTCTTGACCATTGTTCTTAATCCAAAAATCCCATAAAACTTTCTTGGTGAATGGATCCATAATCATATCGTTAGCGAATTTCGAGGCCAACCATTTTTCGTACGTTAATTGCTTGGATCCCTTACTACTTTAGTTACCGTTTATCCGACAGTTCGAGAAGGCGGAAATTTTTTCTAAAAAATTCAGTCTAATTCCACCCAACTAGTAATGAACTTGTTTTAAATTCCATCAAAACAATTTACTTGGCTTTTCTAACTAATGATATCAGGAAAGGAAAGCAAAGTCTAAGTCGCTCATAATTCACATTCGGCAAGTTAATGGGGTCAACAATTTTAAGGAAGTATTCGATATGCTCCACCGCGTCTTCTCCATTAGTCCCACTGAAGGCATTATCGTGCAAATCATCAAGGAATTTTCCTTTTAGTTCATAAGCTCTTTTACCATTGAACATAATATAATGGCGATCACCTAAGATTAATAATATGCTTTGGTCATTAGTCGTGAATTCTTTCATAGTTGTATTCGCCTGAATATCTGCCATTACTTCTTCAATCTTTTCACCTACCGATTAGTATGATCTGTGACAAGGGTAAAAATATCAGTAGGATTTGCTCAGAAGAACAGTAATACAAAAAATCGAGCACGAAAATCAAATACGAAAAATAAGCTTTTGTTACTGTATCAAACGATCGATACGCCGTATTCAATTGATTTGAATATGTCGTATCAATCCTTTGAATGAATACGCTGTATTGGTTTAGAAAGTTGGATACGCCGTATTCAATGAAGTGGATACGCCGTATCGGGTTATCGACCAGAACAGTGTATAGAAAACAATTTAAAACACACATAAACAAATAAACAAATATACAAGCAAATACACAAATATACAGAATTTTACAAAATTTTATACTAATCTAAATTACACTAATTGATCTAAATTACACTAATTAATCTAAATTACACTAATCCTAAGGGTTAGATCTAATCTAATGTTAAAAACTTAAATATCAAATAAAATTCAAGATTAAAATTTCACTCCCCGACAGCGGCGCCAAAAACTTGATGTGTCTTCGTGTAGGTGTTATTTAAGAGTATTCAAGTTTTAAATTTATATTTTGCCGACTTTACCTAAAACAACACTTTAACGGCGTTTTGTACCCGGATCAGATGGAGTTTGTTGGTAAGTAAGTGTCGTCACTAAGAGCGAGAACTAATCTTTTATTTTATCAATATTTTGGTTAACTAAACTAAGTTAATTTAAACTATGTTAATTCTATTCTATGTTAAACCTATGCTAAACCTATGTTAATCCTAATTCTAACGGATAAAGGGGGGTTTTAGCCTGAGAGACTGGCACAGGTTTGTGGTGACTTAGATCTACTTAAGACACAATAACACACGCAAGCAAACAATTAAAAGATAGAAGAGCGATCTGGCCAAATATAAGAAAATTGCATTAACCATTATTAATCCAATTAGAATGTTTTGGTTTGCTTTTAAGTGCATGAATACTTATCTCCAGGCGGCATATAATTCTTAATAATTAGGCATTACTTCTTCCCAATACCTAGACACGTAGAATTTTGTCACAATTAAACGCATCCGCATAAAGCATCCTATTTTCTAATTAGAATCGATCTTAGGGGTTAAATCAATGGTGATCTTGTTAAACCCTAGCTCATAGGACTTTTCCCACTTTACTGCCTTTATTGGGCAATGTTATGCTGTAGTCCATTGGCCAAGTCTTTACCAATTGATTAAGAACATACTCGTTGATCCCAAGGGTCACCTGCCGGTCCAACTAAGCTCACTAATCTAAAGGCAAAGATAGGTCATTATTTGTGTTCCTATTGGTCTAGATATATAAATCACTATATGGAGAGCCATCCCGGCATCTAGCTAACATGGTCGGTATCACTAGATCCAGTTGAAAATGATAGGTCGCATACAAAAGAACGTAAACAAGTATAAATTGATAAACATAAACAAGCAATCAACGATAAATTAAGCAATCAAGATAAATAAACCAAACATTCAAATTTCATAATAATGGCTAATACCCGAAGGAATTAGCCTTCAGACGTCGTAATTAATACAAAACTAATAATTTAGCCAAGGTAAACTAACCAAGTTAACGAATGATACCAAAAACTGAATGATTACAAAAGTATAGGAGATTACAAGTTGTTCCCTATGGAATTAATTACGTTGCAAGACCTCTTATGCTCTTCTTCTCCTCTGAAAATTGACTTTTATAGTTTAGGTATCGAAAATATGATTTTGCACACTTAAAACTCGTTTTTGAGTTTTTTATTTATAAGGTCTGGAAAAAGGTCAATACGGCGTATTGAAAGGCTTCGATACGGCGTATTGGGGGTTTCTTGGAGTATGTACCACGTTCGATATCTTCCAGAATATTTTATTTCCATAGCTTGAATATGGCGTATTGGTCTTCCCTGGATACGGTGTATTGACCTTATTTCCTTTGTGGTCTTTTGTGAAGTGCAGGCACAAATACGCCGTATCTTCCTTGATGGATACGGCGTATTGGTTGTCAGAACAGTAATCTTCAAATGTCTTCATTTTAGCTCCAGAATGTGTGCCTTTTTGCTAATCTTCACCAAGTACTCCATAATTACTACATTTCTCAAATACAAACTATTAAGTAATAATTCTTTGCAATAATTATATAAAATGGGTTATTTTCATATGTTGCTATAAAAGTGACATTATTTGATGTCATCAAACCTCAACCAGAGTACGGTTTCATCTTTCAAAAACGTCGTTCTATTCAGGTGTTCGAGCAATTTTCGTTTGGTGAGAAATTCCTTATTCTTTAAAGTAGGTTTGGAGTGTCTTATTTAAGAACTTTGTGCCTCTGTCAGTTCAAACATTGATAACTTAAGCTTGAAGACCCCGTTGAATCATTTTTAGAAAATCAATGAGTACTTTTGGTGTTTCGTCCTTGGATCTCAAAAAATGAGTCCATGTGTATCGAGAGTAGTCATCTATAATCACCATAACATATTTCTTTCCATTGATGCTTTCAACACGTATAGGACCACATAAGTTCATATAAAGCAAATGTAATCGTCCTTTAGAACTTAGAGTAGTTTTTGTCTTAAAAGCGCTTCTCTTTGCTTTACCCATTTCACAAGATGAACACAGTTGATCCTTTACATATTTCAACTTTGGTAAGCCATTCACAATGTCATTCTTGAAGAGCAAGTTGATGGTGTCAAAGTTAAGATGAGAAAGTCGATGTTAGAAATTCAGAAAGTGCGGATCATTTATGAGATCTCAACGATCGTCTCTTAAGGGGAGATTGTTAGAAATCTAGTTTTTAGTGAAGTGACGATCATTATTGATCTCACGAGTCTTGTAATAGTTAGATGATATTAAGCGTGTTATAGTTAGTCCATTAGGCTAGTTCATAAGTATAAGTAATGTAATAGTCCAAGCCCGGCCCATAGAAGCCCAAGAGAAGGCCCATGGCCGGCCATGGAAAATATATAAACCCTCTCTACACATAAAGAGGGTGTGTAAGTGTGTGTGTTTGTAAGAGAAATCCTCTCCTCTTTATGCTTAAGTGAAATATATATCCAAACACTCTCCACCAACTTCTCTTCTCCTTTCTTCTATCTATTTCGTGTATGTATGCTTGATTTATGTAAAAACCATATTCTACAATTGGTATCATTCGCCATGGTTTCATCTTGGGATCTTTAGTGTTTTGTGTGGTTTTTGTTTTGCTTATTTCAAGCTTATTTTAAGCTTAAAAGGATGCGGCTTATTTGGTTTGTGTGCTTATTTTGTCAAAAAGATAGTATCTTTCTTTTCCAAAACCATATCTAATGTGTTTAGTGCATTTGTGTGTGCTTTATCTAGCAAAAACTTGAAATTTTTGGTGTTTTTAGCCTTATACTCGAAAATCTTGATCTTTAAACTTTTGTTGTTAGAAACGTTAAAGTTTGAATTTTTATGATAGATATAGCCTAGTAATACTTAGTTGTACAAAAGAAATCAAGAAAAAACGTCAAAAAGTGTGTTTTGAGTGATTTGAAAAGTTGGTTTTCCAGATTTTATGAGTTCACTGATTTTGACACATGAGTTCACCGATTTTGACACTTGAGTTTACCGATTTTGATATTCTCTGTTAGCCGAAATTGCCACTCTGTGAGAGCCGAAATTGCCATTTTCAGTTAGCCAAAATTGCATCTTTGAGTTAGCCAAAATTGCCACTCTGTCAACCGAAATTGCCATTTTTAGTTAGCCAAAATTGCCACTTTGATTTAGCCGAAATTGCCACTCTGTGTCAGCTGATTTTTCCAGTTAGGTTAGCCGATTTTGACACTTTGGGAACCGATTTAGACACTTTTGTGACAACCGATTTTGCCACTTTTGTGACAATCGATTTTGCCACTTTTGGGTGTGAACCGAATTTGCCAATTTAAGTTAATCGATTTATCCAATTTTCCAAAACAAGAATACTTAATTCACGGTTTCTTCTTTGATTTGTAAAATCCCGCGAAGTATCCTTCCTAATAAAAAAAGAGTTTTTTGGTGGAAAAACTTGAGTAAAATTTATTTTTTTTCTAGTAAACGTTATAGCTTATTTTTTACGTCAAATTCAAATTTTGGTATAACAGTGAAAATTTTGGGCTAAAATTTAAATTTTTGGGAGGAAAATCAATTTTTTACGGTTAAAAATTAAAGGCAAATTTTTAAATTTTCAAAATTTTCTCTTACATTTAGAATTGGATTCTAAAGAGAATTTTAAATTTTAGCGAAATAAATTTTTTTAGTTAATTTTTTGAGGGAAAAATCGCGGGTTAACTGTTCGAACCACACAACACTTCATAATCATCGAAAATATCGACAAATGAAGTTCACACATCGAGATTCAATGGAAACATCAAGTTTAAATTCAGAAGAGATGGAATTGCAACATATGCAACAGAATGAATTGGAACTACATCAAAAATGCTTGGCATTGTTTGAAAAGCTCAAGAAACATCTTGGATTTCTCCATAGGTCTTTTAACTTCATAAACCCAAGACTATTTGAAATTGCATTTCGTATATTCTTTCGTGAAGAGTATCGGACTTTCAGAGAGAAGATTTACCACAATTTGAATCAATTACAATGGCAACTTGAAAGTGACAGTTGTCATGGGCATAATTCTAAGACTTGTCTTGAGCATGATTCTAAGACGTGTCTTGTTGTACTCAGAACACAGTTCAAGGAATTTTTTGATACGAAAGAGGTGAATGCTTCAGATTTTCCAAATAAATGCTGGCAAAAGAACTTCATTGACGGTACAAAATAGGAACCTGAAAATTACAGATGTCTCTTACTCTGGTATTTGGAAGAACTTGACAAGAACTTCATTGACGGTACAAAATGAAAGAGTACTTAAATACGGTGCATTACGGATGAAAGAGAAAGAAGTTCAAGTAATAAAGGAGATTAAAAATCGGTTAAAAGAAAAAGAGATACAGCAACAACAGAGTTTGGTCATTGAGGGTGCAATATTGGAAGCATGTTTGGTCACTAAAGGTGCAACTCTAGAAGCTTGTTTGGTCAATGAGGGTAGAGCATTGGATGATAATTTGGTCATTAAGGAAACCACATATGACTCTGTTACATCGTCATAACAACTAGATGAAAGCAGCAGTTCACAACAATCACATGCTACGTTTCCACAACTAGATGCAGGACTTGTTGTTCCAACATTTATACCAATTAATGATCCAATTGCTTGTCTACACAAAGCAATGGCATTCATGTCAACTGTTATGGCATCATGATTTCCTTCAACCAAAAACCAACTCAGAACATCTTCCAATCTAAGAAACCAAGCTACCATTCAAGATGGCAGGGTTACTGTTCAACAAGTTCAAGGAAGACATGGTCAGAATGTTACTGGTATGGGATCAAAGGAGAAAATACTGCTAGTTCAGATACAGAAATCTGGTCAGGTACTGGATGAAAGCAGCAGTTCAGGGAATGAAAATAGAAGTTCTGACTATGAAAGCAGCAGTTTAGGAATGAAAACAGAAGTTCTGACTATGAAAGCAACAGTTCAGGGAATGATGTAGATGCCAAAAAGATGCTAGTAGATATGATTGCTTCTGCCATTGAAAATGATGATATTAGACCTTCATATGACAGTGACAGGTACATCCTGATATGTTTGAAAATGTGTTTGCTCATGGGAAAAAACATTTTGCAAAAGATATGACAATTGAATCTGAATACTGCAAAAAGATTAAGCTTTTAAATGATGAAATTTCAAACCTTAAATCTCAAGCTTGTGAAAAAGATAAGACATTCGCCAAGGAAAATGAAAAGTATGATGAGTATGTCCAACCGCTTTTTAGAAAGGAAAATGATTTGAAAAGAAAATTTAGAGTTTTGAAACTTGATAACAGACGTCGAAAAGGAGGACAGACAGATCATACTCTTCGACTGTTGCATCCAAAAGAAGACAATGTTCGCGCGCAGCGGGTGCGCGCGAACAGGGCCTTGGCTTGAGACCAAAATGATACATGTGAAACCCAATTGTATAAAACAAAGCCAAGGAGTTAGCACCAGTTTTATAACATTGACAAAAATGTGAAAAGATGAACTTGTTTAGATCATAAGATCTTTCTGAAGAGTATCAAAATTCTGAAGCTGAAAATAACGTTTGTAAGTAAAACATGAGAGAAAATATCCGCAATCATATCATGGCTTTGTATATGCGGAGACTCAATTTGAAGAACCACCAAAAGTTCCTTTAAAAAGAAGAAATGTTAATTTAAAAGAACAATTGGAACAAGTTCAACTGAGAAATTATGATCCAAAACTTTAGAACAGTCTTCCAATGAAATACTTTTGTTATGTCAAGCAGGCAATGCTCAAGTTTGAAAAACAAACATTTTCAATTAAACTTAATCGAATGTATTTGCTAGAGTGAGTTTTGAACAAGTACAATGGAAGTTAGAAATAGATTGTCTGATGAATTCGAACCTTTAGTTAAAAATGTCAATCTTCAACTAAACTTCTTTGAAAAGAGTCTTGACAAAGAAATGAAAGATGATTTAAAGCACGTCATATCTCTAGAAGACGAGTTTGATGAAGAGTGTTTAATTTTGGACAATCAACAAGAATTTTTCAAAACCTAGTTCGAGTAAGTCAAATCAGAGTCATATAGCCATGTGTATGAGAATGAGATGTTTGAACAAAATTTTGCCTTGAAAAATGAAAATCGTTGTCTCAAAAAGACAATTAGCTAGATTCAAAAGATTTTTCAAGGCACAAATTATTGCTTTTGAAATTTCAGTTCAACATAAAATTCAAGAAAATAATTCTTTAAAAACAATACAAACAAAAAATGAGAATTTTGTGGCATCATTACAAATCGAAAATGCACATTTTAAACAGACTTATAAAGATTTGTTTGAGTCAATTCAAAAATCAAGGGATGAAACTAATCCATGTGATGATGTCAAACTTAAGTTCAATTTTGATGAAATTGAAACTCAAAACATTGAGTTGGAACATAAAGTGGTCTCATTAATTAAAGAGAATGAACATTTGAAGTTGGTTACAAAAAAATATTGTTTAATTCAATAAAAAATTCACAGATTAGCCACAAAGCGTCAACTTCTCAAAACAAAGCAGAAATTTTAAAGACACAAGTTATCAGAATTTGCGGATAAAAAGTTTAATAATGATTTTCAAAAGATTGAATCAATAAAAAAGAAAAAGTTTGAATCTCAAATCTTAAATGATTTACTTCAAAAATCTTTGTATGATTCTGATCCCTCTAATGCCGAATCAGAATCGGGGGAGAAAATGATTCTTTTTGGAAATGATACACCAAGTTTTGAAATAAATATTAAGGAGCTCGAAATGACTTTAGCTCAATAAACAAAAGATTTTGAGGATGCCAAAGTTGATTTTTCAAAGAAAACAGACAAGTTTGAAACTTACTTTGAAAAACTTGAAAATACAAAAGTTGTCCTTGAACGTCAATTGGATCATAAGATTCAAGATTCTAACGCCGAAAAAGATCAGTTTTTGAAACAAATTGATTCTCTCGAATCAAAAGCATCACAAGATCTTATTTTAAATCAAAAGGAATATAGCGAGTTGAGAACATCATACAATGCCCTAAAAGCAAAGTTTGACGCTCTAAACCGAGACAAAGGGAAATCTCCAATTTCAAACTTTTTAACACCAAAAGCAAGTGTTTCGAAGAAGATCTACACGAGTGAATCTTCAACCTCATTTCAGAAAAAGGTCTCTCAGTTTACAACATACTCTTTGCAAAAAGATAGGAAATTTTATAAGAAACCTTAAGTTTTTGAAACACTGACTTCTCAAAAAGCTTTTAAATCAGTTGATTCAAGTAAGAAAAAGCATGTTTTTGAAACTCTAAAATCTCGTTCTACACCAATAAGGCAAGTTTGGAGACCAAAGCAAAGTCATTCAAAACCTTTCAAGTACTCAAAATCATAAATGCTTTCGTTGCAAAACAAGAATGACTCTACGTTGATTATTTTAAACAGTGGAAGATTTCCATTCATATCAAAAATGATTCCCAAAATGAAACACAGAATTTCAACAACAGATGAAAATCTTCATCTTTTTCAAGATTTAAAACTCCACAAGAAAATCGAAGTTTTCATAATCAATAGAAAAACAAAAGGAATTTTAAATCTCTGTTGATTCCTCAAGAATTATTTCAAAATAAAACACCGGTTTCTAGTCCACGTTGGAATTCAACCTCTTTGCATCAAATTGACACAAAATTCAAATGGTTTTCAAAATTTGGTAAACCCGTTGGCACTGTGCTTAAATGGGTTCCAAAGGTTTTGGTCTAATCTGATGTCATAATGGCTGTTGGCTAATTTAGGTCAACACCCGTGCTTCAAATAAAAGGAAAATATACATTTCAGTGTATTTATCCTTAATAACGAAAAGAGAAATCTTTTCGGTCTTGAGCTATTTAATCAAAACATTCAAAGTTTTGTAGCTCAAGTCAATGGTTTGTTATTAAATAACAGATAACAACCCGTGCTTTTGAAAGAAAAGAAAGTGTACGTGTCAGTGCACTTATATTAAGAAAAGAAGAGAAATCTTCTTATTATTCGAGCAAAATTTATTCAAAATTTTTCAAAAAGGTTTTCAAAATATTTCAAAATTTTGCTCATCAAAATGACTTGTGTACATTTCAGTGCACAACTCGGGTTGTCAAATGAAAGAAAAGTGTACGCTTCAATGCGCTTTATCTTAAAAAGAAGAGAATTCTTCTTGTTTTCGAGCATACTTTTCAAAAACTTTTATAAAGTTGGCTCAAAAATTTGACTTTTAAGTATTTCGGCTTAGAACTCGGACTTCAAAGAAAGAAAAGTGTACATTTATCCTCACAACGAGAAGATAACAACTTATCGAACTTGAGGTGGAATAATACGTCAATTCAAAGACAGTCAAAGTCTTTAGAGCTCGAGTAATATTGGTTTTTCAAAATCGTTGAACACAATTTTTCAAGAATTTATCAAAAGATTTTTCAAAATTGTGTGTTCAACACTCCCTTCTCACGATACTTTCAAAAGTCGAATCATTTTTTATTCATGGATCAATTTTTGAGGGGGAGCTTTTAAAACCAAATCCTTTTAATGTTGTTGGATACATCACATAAAAGTCAAATTTTATGTATCCAAAATATTTAGTGTCTGAGTACAATTTTTCTCAAGAATTTTCCAATAAATTCAAAATCATTCAAAAAATTATGTACTCGACACTTTCTCCATCCCCCATTAATTGAGGGGGAGCGAAGAGAATATGTTCCAATTATAATCATGCAATAACCATTTCTCTCCCATGTGCTTTCAAAATTCTCAAATAGCCATTTTATTCCATTGTTAGGATTAAAAATGTGGTGTCTATATGGTAATTACACTAGTTTAGGCTTAAGTTAAAACACAAGGACTAAAAGTGTAATTAGTCCAAAGTGTCCTTGTGTTTAGCCTATAAATACTCCCCTCTAATCAACATTAGAGGGTGAAGCTCATAATTGTAATTTCCATTTTCCTTTTTCCTTTTAATAAAAAACCTTTGAAAATGATGAAAACATACTTTGAGTTTCCCCGACCTCCCGAGATCGTGAATCGAGAAACCTCACAAGTGGTATCAGAGCTGTAGGAGCGATTCGTGATGTTTAGCTTATTCTGATCAGCTTATTTCGCAGCTTATTTGAGCTTATTCGGTCCAGTTCTGCTTATTTGAGCTTTTTCAGTCCGTTCAGCAGCTTATTAGAGCTTATTCAGTCCAGATTCAGTCCACATTCAGTCCAGCAGATTATTCGAGCTTATTTTGGTGTTTAGCAGTTTTACAGCTTATTAATTAGCTTATTACACAGTTTAGCAGCTTATTTGTTATTTTCGATGTGTGATTTGATCGAGTTTGGCTGCTTACGGTTTTATCGTAAGATTTGATCAAACTCGGTCAGATTCGGTTATAAGATGTGCTAAATCTGCTTATTTTACAAATTCAGAAGTTGAACTCGGAAGTAGTTTCAGATCTGGTCATTCTCGGTATTGACTTTTTAGTCAAAGGTCAAACTTAATATTGATAATGCTTAACTGTTTGAAGAACTGATCAAGATCTCATCAAAATTGAAAAAAAACAGATTTGCTTCAATAATAAAAGAATTTCGACAAACTCAACTGCTACAAACTTCTCTACACTTAACGGTTACAAAATAGATCTATACCAGAAGAGGAGATAAAAGGTTGGAAGAAATGTACAGAAAAAGTTTTATCAAAAAGTACTGATGAACTAATTTTGATATCAAAATTAATTTTGATAACTGAGTCAACTCAGCCGAGTAAACTCGGTATTTACCAAGTCGACTTAGTACACGCTTTATCGAAAAAGACACTCCAATTCTGAATGAAAACAAAAATGAACCAGACATGATCTCAGTTTTATCTCATTCGTGTTTAAAAAATGACCTTTAAAAGATCAAGAACTCGAGAGTATATTCATCATAGATCTGTAAAGAACAACAGTCCTCTCTTTAATATCCGAAATTAAAGAAAGAGAAATAACAATATTGTTACTCTCTTTTCTTTGTTTCGTTGTTCAAAAAAGAAAGAGAAGAGTAAAACCTACCCGTGGCCTTGTTGAGAAAGATCATGAAACCATTCTTGAAGATGCAAATACAAGAACAATAAAATAAAAATAGAGTATGCTGTGATTCGTTCGAGATGATTTTTTTGTGTGTTTTGTTTGATTCTCCACAACAGAAACCAAAAGGGATGTTTCTTTGGTTTGTGGGTTGTGATAGAAGGGTACAAGGAGATCAATTGAGGTATGGTGTACCAGACTATAGATTTGTGAGGAGTTATAAGGATGTATGTGGTGACTGGTGATTATTTTTTGATCTTGGGAGATATTCATAAGATAGAGGCGGATGATTTGTGTAGAGTGCTTTAGGGTTATAACAAACCCTAGTGATATATATCACATTTCATTATTGGACTTAACAAAGAAATTGGGTCGTGTATTGTTTAAAGATGAAAAATAGGACGTGTATGGACATACAAATTGGACCAAAAATTTTAGACTAGATAAGGATATTGGGCTTAATTAGAATTTGTGGGATTAAAATGCTAAAGGGCTGAATTTTTTATTAAATCTTCGGAAACAAAACGTCACTTATTGCTTAAAACGATCCATATTAAAGATTCACGAAAACTGTTACAAAGGTTAGTCTCGGAATTTAATCATAAAAAATGATTACGGGGATGATTCGTTATCATTTATTTGAAGTTGAAATGGAATTTCACGGGTGTGTGTACTTATCATATCTTAAAAGTCGGGGTTGGTTGGATGATGACTTTTAGTGATAACTTGTTCGATCTTATAACCGGTGTTGATGAAGACTTAACAAATCTAGCAATGTGTGATCTATAAACGCAGAAGTTGATGCTCAATGCGCATATTTTCTATCACTTAAAGGAGTTACGTTGTAGTGCTCAGTGTCTCACATAGTTGAGGATTTGTCAAGAGACTTAGGTCTACTTATACTTCAAGAAAGAAATATTCATTATAGATCTGTGAGAAGAGCATCTCTTTGATATTCAAAAATAAAGTAAAGAATATAACAAGTAATGTTATCTTCTTACTTTGATTTGGTGTGCCAAAATGCATCACAAAAGAGAAAAACCTACCGAGACCTTTGAAAGATCTTGAAGCCAAAACCTTATGTTCTTTGTGGGTTGTTTGATTTGTGCTATAACAGAAAAAGAGGTTAGGATTTGGTGGCTGGTGTTTCTCTCTTGTTTAAGAAGATGAAAGAAAGGGGCGTCTGTTTTAATATTGAAGAGATAAGGCTGTAAGAGATTATGTTTTTTTTATTGTTGGATGCATATGATTTGGTTTGTAAGAAGAAATGGTGGCTGAATGTTCCCCTGAATAGATTGGCTACTAATCCACAATGAAGAAGTCAGATTTGCTGCTAAGTGTGGTTTACTTCTTCTTCTACAAATTCCGCTGCGAGCTTAAACCGCTATAGTTAGAAGATTTGTCAACTACATCAAAGTTTCATATTTGCTTCGAATGGCTGTCTGTTTGGGGGGAAGCAGTTGAACTGCTTAAAGACATGCGGTATGAACTGGGGGGAAGTCAACTCAGTTTATACAGATTACATTGTATTCCCTACAAGTGAAGAACTGATTTAAGCTGAAGTACATGTTGAAGACAAAGCAAACTGCAGATATCTTTAGCTATTTGTACTTGTAGGATACATTGTAAGTAATTCCATATGCCACCACATTGGGGGAAGATTGTTAGGATTAAAAATGTGGTGTCTATATGGTAATTACACTAGTTTAGGCTTAAGTTAAAACACAAGGACTAAAAGTGTAATTAGTCCAAAGTGTCCTTGTGTTTAGCCTATAAATACTCCCCTCTAATCAACATTAGAGGGTGAAGCTCATAATTGTAATTTCCATTTTCCTTTTTCCTTTTAATAAAAAACCTTTGAAAATGATGAAAACATACTTTGAGTTTCCCCGACCTCCCGAGATCGTGAATCGAGAAACCTCACATCCATTGATATCAAAAACATCATATGGTATACTATTTTAAGGGGGATAATATTGGACTAAAATATATTAAAATACGATCGTCTTTGACTCAAGTGCGAACTATTTCCTACATGTGCGAAACAATTTCGAATATCGATGCACATGTTTAGGGAGAGCATTTTCAAAAGGAAATAAACATTCAAAGTGTCAAAAGTTTTGATTTATATCAAGCACTTTGAATGATTTTCAAATGGTTTTATGGTTTCGATCTATATACCTAACAACCCACTAATTCACAAAGGTGATGAAGTCATAAGGTGGTAGGGTTAGGTATACGTCCAATGATCCAACCAGAACTGGAGGGGTCTACCCAAAGACATTCCATTAGATAGAAATAGAAGTCCTTAGGAAAGATGGAGTTGAATGAGAACATGGGAAATATGTTGACTAAGGCATGAGTTATCATTAGAACAATCACATCATGGTGATAGTAATGACGTCTTGGTAAACATTGAAGAGGTTGAAGAATGAAAAAGAAATGTAAAGATAAAGGGTGAAAATAAAGAAGCCCTCCTTACACTTTAGGCAGAAACTGGGTCAATACATAATCTATCGAATATCACAAAGATGATATTTGGTATTGATGATAGTCATCATGGACCCAATGATGCAATGCACAACCCTCCCTAGACATTCAAGGTCTCTCAAAAGACTCTTATTTCATTTCTCACAGAGATTAATACGTTTCTATTGGCTTTCTCACTTTGAGATAGTTGATATTAAAAAGGTGGCAATCAGCTCCAGCCTCCGATCACTAAAAACAAAATGCACATATTGAGTCTAGAGCCAAAAGAGATCAACAATAAATCTCATTAGGACACAATTCTAAAATACACTTAGTGTTCATAATCAAAGAACTCAAGTGATATCTTAGAGTCCTACGCATTATCCTCGTGATTTTTCTAAAACATTCAGAGTGGTGCTCTTTAGCACTTCACAGTGACGAATGGAAATCTTTCCAGTGTCAACGTCAAACAGCATTGCGGTAGGTGACTTGTGAGATCAATTGTGGATCAAACTTGTGTCAACTGGATATCGATTTGGTCCAGTCTATGAATTGACGACTCAATCGGTAAGATAGTAACTAACCGATTCACTCTTATCGTGTTGTCTGCTTTGAGACGTTCTGGTAATGAAAACAAGCAAGTTCGGTTAATCTAATGCTTATGTGTTAGATGATCCAGTACTTTAATCTGGAATCTTGTCAAGGAGATTCTTCTAAATTGAATCTACCTGATCACAGGTCGGTCCTCAGGGAACCAAAGGTTAACGCTACCTAACATTGATGAATGACAAAGCCATATTCGTCCATATATGTGCTTATTACTAACCTTTAGTTTCAGGTTGTAAAATGGTGGTGTTATCTCATTCCAGCTGAGTCAGATTCATAACTACATGCTCATACTCAAGTTGTAAAGTTCCAAGTAATCAAGAAAGCTCAAGATAAAGACTTCCTCTACTTTGATGATGAACATCTTCCTTAAAGATATAAATTGTTAAAGTTATAGATTATTAAGGGAGATTGTTAGACGGATTTCAAGATGACATAGAGTATGAGCATGTTGGTCCAAAGACACATGATCGCAAGAAGGCAAAGTATTACAAGAAGTAAAGATTTAAAGATCTCAAAGGAAAAGTCAAAAGACAAAGACAAGGAAAAGATCAAGATCAAGATCACAAGTGCATGATTGGAACAAGAGGAACTAGCTTATCTATTACACGAACAAGACTCAAGATCAAGACAAGAAGCATCAAAGATCAAAGATCAAGGTCATAAAGAGAGATCTCTATGATCACCCCTTAGGGGGAGATTGTTAGAAATTCATAAAGTGTTGATCATTTATGAGATCTCAACGATCGTCCCTTAGGGGGAGATTGTTAGAAATTCAGTTTCTAGTGAAGTGACGATCATTATCGATCTCACGAACCTTGTAATAGTTAGACTATATTAAGCATGTAATAGGTAGTCCGATAGGTTAGTCCGTAAATATAATTAATGTAATAGTCCAAGGCCCGGCCCTTGGAAGCCTATGGAAGGCCCATGGCCGGCCCCTTGGAGGACATATATAAACCCTCTCTACACATAGAGAGGGTGTGTGAGTGTGTATTTATCTAGGTGAAATACAAGAATCCTTTCAAGTTTATCCAAACACTCACCACTATCTCTCCGTTTCTCCTCTCTTCTATAACTCGTCTATATGTGTGCTTGATTTAGGAAAAACCATATCCTTCAATTGGTATCATTCGCCATGGTTTCATCTTGGGATTTTTAAGTGATTCGTGTGTTGTGTTTATGTGGTTTTTTTGCTAAATTCATGCTTATCTTATGCTTATTTAGATCCGGCTTATTGTTCATTGTGCTTATTTGATTAAAAAGCTAGTATTTTCTATTGTAAAACCATAACTATCTTAGAGCGTTTTTTGTGAAATATTTCTTGCAAAAATCTCAAACTTTTACGTTTTTTTATAAATAGTTCGAAAATCTTGATCTTAATTTTTTGTTGTTAAAAACGTGAAAGTTTAGATTTTTATGATAGATATGGCCTAGAGATACTTAGTTTTGCAAAAGGTTTCAAGAAAAAACATCAAATAGGGTGTTTTTAGGTGATTTTTAAGAGTTTTTTGCTTTTTTTTATTCCTGCGGAATACGTAAATTTGAAGGGTGCGAAATACGTAAACCGTGCGAAATACGTAAACCGTGCGAAATACGTAAACCGTGCGGTTTATTATAGGTGTTTGTTTCTTGCGAAATACGTGTTTCTGCGAAACAAAACTCTGCTCAATTTTTTTTAGGTTGTGCGAAATATATTTGGAAATATGTATGCGATTTATTCAGTGTAATAG